>WNWK01017079.1:0-37500 GCA_009830355.1 Cherax destructor
TCATCTACATCCTGTCTGACAGCAAAAAATTTTGGGATCTTGTAAAAACAATTCTTCACACTTGTCAACCTTTTGGACGAACCACTTAAATGTGGATGGCCTTGCCCCCGCCCCCTTTGCTTCCCTCACCTGTTACAGCATATAAGCCACCCCCGGCCTTGTCCCCCCAGGACATCCAGAACCTCCAGGCCACCCTCCCCCCTGGTGGGACTGCCGGGATTCTAGAGCATCCCAGGCACAAACCCCCACGTCGGTTCCCGGTCGGGGCTGCAAGCTGCCTTCAAGACTTCAGGGCCCGGCCCCCGGGCAGGCGGAATCACCTACAGTATGACCCAAAGGCGGGCCCCTCACGGGCATGACGCCCTCCGGGAAGTCATCAACGTACCTGGAGGGTCGGGCGACTCCCACCGCATGGAAGGAAGCCAACACCCTGCCGATCACCAAGCCCAGGGATCCGGCAACATGCGGCCCATTTCCTACCAGCGCCTATCCAAGGTTGCAGAGAGGATGGGTTGGAGCGCCAAGATAAAATTTGGTCCGGAGCAAACACATCTACGGCTTCACAGGGGGATGGGCACCTCTGAGACATCACCACCCTCATGGCCACATTGAGTCTGACAAGAGGCCGACAAGGGGCCCTTTCGAGCTGGCCATCCCGGGCCATCCTCGACCTGCTGGCGCGCAGGGGGTGAGGGCAAGCCTTCCTGGGTCGGCTCATACCACGGGGCCCGGGCGGCGCGGTACGCCCGGGGCGGGTTTTTCCCCTCAGGCCCTTTGGGAAAATGGCCCCCCGCGGGGGGAGTCCTGGCCAACTCTTTCAACGTGCTGATGCATGAGCTGGTGCAGCTGACGTTCTCAGCGGCCCCCCGACTGCTCAGCTACGCTGATGACCTGGCACTCATTGTCATCGGGAACCCCGGACGTTGTGCAAACCCCAAACGCGACCTCAGCCTGCTAGATACCACTTGCCGTCGCCTTGGCCTCAAGATCTCGGAGGAAAACCAAGGCCATGATCTGTGCCAAGGTGCCTGATAACTGAAGATCTCAGACATCAACCTGGACTGGGTCAGCAGTTCCCAATATCTTGGTATATGGATTGACAGCCGACTCTCCTTGAAAGCATGCAGAGCATGTCGGGGAGCGTGCCATGCAACGTGTCACGGCCATGCGTGCCATGGCCAATCCAGGACTGGTGCCAGCCACGATATTCCCCGGATGTTCTACGTGCAGGCGGTCCCCGTAGTCGACTATGGTGCAATCACCCTGGCCCATGCTCACCCCTCATGCCTCAAGAGCCTCAGCGTTGTACAAAATGCTGCGGCTCGGGTCATGCTGGGGCCCCGGCGGGAAAACACAGTGACTTGAACAAAAGGCCCAACTGCCCCCCTAAGTGACAGGTCGCCCTTGTTGCCCAGGGGGTTGGCCTTTTTCCAGCTACCGGGTGGTGAGCGCCTGCGAGAGACCCCCTTGACCGCGCAAAGGCGATTCGCAGGAGGCCGTGTCCGACTATGGTTGTGGTCGGCTGGGAAGTGACACAGGAGCTCCTCCCCTCCGCCCTCGAGGACAAGGGATGCGACCGGCCAGTCGAGGGGTACCCCGTGCCACCGCCATGGGCCCAGAACCGTCGTAATCCACCTTGCAAACCTCCCAGCCAGCAAGCGTCACTGTCCCCCCGTGCTGCAGCGGGGGGCAGCTGCAAGCATTCCCAAAAGGGCATCCCGGGTGTGCATGACTACACTGATGGATCAAGAGACCCGGGCCGGCCGCACGGGTTCCGGCATATATCCCCTCCCAACGGTCGGCTGGCCCTCCCAGACCACTGCAGCACCCAAGGCAGAACCCCACGCCACCCAGAGGGCCATCCAACATGCGCTCCTGGAACACCACCAACCTCCAGTCATCCACGTCGACCCAGGGCGGCGATACAGCCATCATGCATGGGAGCCCCGGATAACATCCGGCTCCTCACCGCCATCGAAGAGACCACATTCATTTACGAGCAGGGGGGCAACAACAATCAATTGGGTACCAAGCCACACCGACCTTGCTGGGGATGCGGGGGATGGGGCGGGTAAGTCTGCCACACTTGGGAACCTGCGACCTTTCCCTTTGCCGCAGGCAGGTGCCCTGGGGGCAGCTTCGGACCAGACGCCCCCACCAGCACCGGACATCTCGGGGCCGGCACTGGTATGACAGGCGACACGTGGGGCCCCACCAAAAAATGAGGAAACTGAACAGGGGCTGCAAAATCAGCGTCCCCGCCTGCGCCTCGGCTCCCTTGCAAAGCGCCTTATCGAACGCGTTTGTGGGGGCTTTTCCCCCCCGACCGGATGGTTCCAAAGCCTCTAGTTCACTACATGTTGGGCCCCGTCCTTCGCGACGTCCATTCGCCGCAGGCACTTCCCCATGGCACCTGGGGGTCTGACCCGGGGACAAAGCAGCCCGGCTGGTTTTGTGGCCACCCTGATTTGGGGACACTGCTCCCAGTCCTAGCCACCCACCGCCCCTCGATGACGACCCCGGGGAACCCCGACGACGACCAAGACACCCACTACAGCTATTCTTTCTCTCACTCCCTTTTTTATCCCCAATCCTTCTTCCTTTTAGGTAGAACCCCAGCTTGAAGTACCAAGATCTGCTGATGAAGATGCGACGTCGAAGCACTCCCCATCATGGGAGCCACAGCAAGAAAGAAAAGATAACACCCCCTACCCAGGGGGGCCCAAAGCCGGGTCACCATTTGGGAAGACCCGGGCCGGATGTACCGGCGCATACAACAACAACAACTTTGCTACACTTCTAACAAGATTGATGGGCTGAAACATCGACTCCCGGCCGAGGGGCTGATAACCTCAAACCCTCCTCCCTTACACCTTTCTACTTTGTATTTGGGCGATGAAACCACTGTGTGGGGAAACGTTTCCTCAATAAAGATACCCCAAATGGCTATGTGTCTAATTTATAACTTGTCGGTTCTCTGAACCATTCATATACAGGTTCTATGATGACGGATACTGGTTCTGGCGTTCGTTCTGGTTTTTCCCATCAGCAGAATTAACATCCATCAGTAAGGACTTGCAAAAATCTGTACATCGTGTACGTCAGGATATTGGGTACGCAGCACCAGTTTGGGAAACCCCCACCTTTTCAAGTATGTCAAGAAATAAGGGGGAAAATGCGGTTTGCAAGCGGGGGAAAAAGGCATGACGACCTGGGGACGGAAGGTTAGGGGAAAACATATAATGACATAAAAAACTGGGGGAATTGACAAGGTGAACAAAAACAGGATGTTCCAGAGATGGGGCTCAGAAACAAGGGGTCTTGGAAATTGAAGACTCGGATGAGTCAAAGGGATATTAGGAAGAATTCTTCAGTCATAGAGTTGTCAGGAAGTGGAATAGTCTAGCAAGGATGTAGTGGGGCAGGAAAAATAGTTTTTAAAATGAGTTTTAAAGCTCGGGAAGGTAAAAAAAGTACCTAGTAGTGACCAGTGAGGAGGCGGGGCCAGGAACTATGAATACCCTCTACCTTAGTTAGGTGAGTACACACGCTATTGAAAAGGGCAAATATCCCAAAAAACATTCAGTGAGACCCAAAACCCCAAACAAAAAACATTAAAAAATTTTTTTCATGTTAAAACATGGGAAAAAAAAAGTGTTTTGGAAGCAGATTCTGATTCACATCTCTGATTACCATCTTCTACTGTATCCTATTTCAACGCCTTCAAGGTTGGGGGACTGATTACCGGGTTTTACAGTCTTCACTTGTTAAACTCTATTAAACTGATAAAGCGGTATCTTAAATTCAAGATATCATATTACACGTGTCCCAAATTCATCAAGCTGTCAATATTGCTCACTGATAATTTTAAAAAATTAATAGTCAAGATTCACATTGTCGAAAAATTTCACAAACGTAAAAAGGGAAAAAAGACCTTCCCCAAAACTTGTTGATATCGCAAATTAAAAAAAATTTTTAATCACGTTCGTGAAAAGTTAAAGAAAAAAAGGAAATGCAAGAAATTAATGTTAAAAACTAAATTAAAGAATCGAAGGGTAAATGGGGAATAATAAATATAAAATTTAAAATGCATTCACAAATTAACAAAAAAAATAAACAACAGGTTCCTTAATCCAAGGGGTCAGTTGAAATGATGCGATGATTTACCACCAAACTACAAGAGTTAGGAAGAACCCCGGATGAGCACTCATAGTAATTATCATGAGTTCTTCCCCAGCGTATCTGGGCGTATCTGTCGGGTAAATGCTGGCGATTGTCAGCTTTCTGCTGGCGTATCTGTCAGCATAAGCGGCGTATCTGCTGGCGATCTTTCAGCGTAAATGCTGGCGTATCTGTCAGCGTATTTGTGGCGTATCTGTCAGCATAAATGCTGGCGTATCTGCTGGCGTATCTGCATAGTTGTATATGAATGGTATAAAACCCCGACAAGGTGAAGAATTGACACAGGTCCCCTAAATTTTTTGAGACTTTTGCCATCCAGTGTTTTATCAGTACAAGGACTTTGTATTGTACTGATAAAGCCACTGGAGGGCAAAATTTACAAATAAGGGCCGGTTTTACCTGTGTTAATTCTTCATCTGTCAGAGTATGGGTCAACGAACCCGTCAGTGTTCGTGCCAAGCACTCTCATGCGTAGACAAGCACCTGCGTCATGGGTTTCCCGACGCAATTTCATAAAAATAATAATAATAATAATAATAATAATAATAATAATAATAATAATAATAATAATAATAATAGCAAAAACTGTATTATCACCTTCTGACATGCTTGTGTATTTGTCCAAATGAAGTGGGATGATTTGGATAATTTTCTTTGGCTAGTTTGTAATAGCAATCTTCTATTTGAATTAAGCAATTTTAATTTTGTATTTTAAACTAAGTGGAAAGATTTTTTTTTTTTTAATGTTATATAAAATAATACGGATGGAAGTAAAATTTCCAACCAGCTAAAAGGTGACATGTTACCAGCCAGTGCCCTTTTGACCGGGTTAGAAGTTCTTCAGCCAGTCCAGATATGACGTGTTACCATCAGAGTGACCTTCAGTGTGATATGAGAGAGTATTTGGAAAACCAATTTTTGGGAAAACCATGAACCTACATATTACGGGTGAGCAGCAAGGGGTTAGGCTGAGTTGTATTTAAAGTCATACTTACAAATCATGTCAGTAGAGGCCAATAATTAATTTGGGGAGTACCAAACAATAACAGTTAATTAATATTTCTGCTATCTGTTATCTTTAAACTCCCAAATCGAATTAAACTGGTAAATTTAATTTAGCAGATTGTTGCCCATTTTTTTTGAAAGTATACACTTAGTATTTATTTTTGTAAGGTGGGCCTTTTTTCAGTTAAAAGGTTTTTTCAGTGTGGCTGATATCTTACTTTTAAAGCAAGACAGACGTCGGCATGGACGTAAAAAAAAAACCCCCCCACGGCACCTGGTGAAAAGGAGGGGGCCAAAATACCCCCCCAATCGAATTAAATGGTTCAGAGAAAGATGGGAAATTAGACACATACAAACGGGTATTTTAGGGGAAATTTCGAAGTGGTTTAGATCAAGGAGAACTAAGAAGGGGGTTTGAAATGGTCAGTCCCCAATCTTAGTCATTTGTCATCCATCAATCTTGAATAGAATACAGATATAAGTTTCCTTACGCTCTTTGTTGATTTTACCCCTTCCTCCTGTTCTTCCATTCTCCTTTGATGGACGATGAAAACCCTTTTTGGATTTCCCCCAATAAAATCCCCAATTTCATATGTTCTAAACCATAACAAGACACTTGTGGTAGTCCTGATAAGTAGTCAATGTCGGGCGGGGGCGTGGTCAAAAAATTCATCAACAGGAAAACAGGTTCACCAGACACCGAGGGCATTGTAAAAGGGAAAAAGCAAGGGGCCCAAAGGGGGCTTTTGGGGGTAAACAGCGGAAGGCCTTTTTTTAAAAGGGGCATTGGGGGTAGCGCGGAAGAAAATGAATAGGGTTTCGTTGTAGGAGGGACAGCAGGGGACACTGTAAAGGGGCATTGTAGAGGGATAAACCGAAAGACACTTAAGAGGTGCATTGTGAAGGTCAACGGGGGAAAAACACTGTAAGGGGCGCAGGGGGGGGGGGAGCGGGGAAAACCTGTAAAAGGTGCATTGAAAGGTAACAGCAGAAGGAAAAATAAGGGTGCATTGTGGAAAACGGAAGAAAAATGAAAAAATTTCATTGAAATTTCAGCAGTTGAAGGCTCTGGGAAAAAAGGGGGATTGAGGAAGTACAGCTCAAAAAGACACTAGAAGATGTGGGAACAGAAGACACTGGAAGAAGGGGGACAACAGAAGACATAGAATGTCAGCAACAGAAGACACTAGAAGAGGTGCGCAACAGAAACACTGGAAGAGGGCAGCAACAGAAGACACTGGAAGAGGGGCGGGGGCGAAGACATAAAAATGTGCAGCAACGAAGGCACTGGAAGATTTCAGCAACAGAAACCCCTAAAAGTGGGAACAAAACCTGAAATCAAAAAAAAACACTGGGGAAAAAGGGGGACAACAGAAGACATGGAAGGGTGCAGCCAAAAAAGGCACTGGAAGAGGTGCAGCAACAGAAGGCCCGGAAGGGTAAAGAAGACACTGGAAGAGGTGCAGCAACAGAAGGCCTGGAAAAAGGTGCAGCAACAGAAAACCTGAAGGGGGGCAGCAACAGAAGACACTGGAAGAGGTGGCAACAAAAACCTGGAAGAGGGGCAACAGAAGGGCCCGGAAGAAAGGGGCAGCAACAGAAGACACTGGAAGAGGTGCAGCAACAGAAGAAATGGAAGAGGGCAGCAACAGAAAACACTGGAAGGGTGCAGCAACGAAAAAAACTGGGGAAAAGGGGGGAGCAACAGAAGACCTGGAAGGGTGAAAAGAAGACACTGGAAGAGGGGCAGCAACAGAAGCACTAAAAAAGGGGCGCAACAGAAGACACTGGAAGAGGTGCAGCAACAGAAGACACTGGAAGAAAGGGGGCAAAGAAGCCTGGAAGAGGTGCAGCAACAGGGAAAAAACCCCCAAGAGGTGCAGCAACAGAAGACACTGGAAGAGGTGCAGCAACAGAAGACACTGGAAGAGGTGCAGCAAAGAAAAACACTGGAAGGGTGCAGCAACAGAAGACACTGGAAGGGTTTTCCAAAGGCACTGGAAGAGGTGCAGCAACAAAAAGGGGCCCGGAAGGGTGCAGCAAAGAAAAACACTGGAAGAGGGCAGCAACAGGAAAACCCTGGAAGAGGTGCAGCAACAGAAGACACTGGAAGAGGTGCAGCAACAGAAGACACTGGAAGAGGTGCAGCAACAGAAAACACTGGAAGAGGTGCAGCAACAGGAAAACTGGAAGAGGGGGCAGCAACAGAAGACACTGGGGAAAAAGGGGCAGCAACAAAAAGGCATGGGAAAAAGGGGCAGCAACAGAAAAGGAAGAAAGGGGCAACAGAAGGCCTGGAAGAGGGGCAGCAACGAAGGGACTGGGGGGAAAAAAAATGGAAAGGGGAACAGAAGGGGCACTGTAAGAGGTTTCAGCAACAGAAAACACTGAAATTCCCAGAAGACCTCTAAAAAAGTTTCAGAAGGCATTGTAAAAGGTACAGTTCAGAAGACACTGTAAAGGGGCGTTACAAAAACACTAAAGGGGGACGGGTTGAAGACACTGTAAAGGGACAGTTACAGAAGGCACTGTAATAGGTACATTAAAAGGCATCTAAAAAACAGTTAAAAAGGCTTTAAAAAGGGGGTTCGAAGACACTGTAAGAGGTAAAATTGAAGGCATTAAAAAGGGATTACAGAAACCTGAAAGGTGCAGTTACAGAAGACACTGTAAGAGGTGCAGTTACAGAAGACACTGTAAGAGGTGCAGTTCGGAAGGTAGGAGGTTAAATTACAGAAAGGAATTGAAGGGACTGTTACAGAAGACACTGTAAGAGGGTTCAATTACAGAAGACACTTAAAAAAGGGGCAGTTAAGGGACTGTAAGAGGTGCAGTTAAGAAGACACTGTAAGAGGTACAGTTTTCAGAAGGCCTGTGAGGTGCAGTTACAGAAGGGGTTGAAGATGTTCTGTTACAGAAGACATGAAGAGGTACAAATTAAAAAAATTTTTTGAAAGTTCAATTTTCAGAAACTTTTAAAAGGTCAGTTCAGAAAGGCACTTTAAAGGAATTTTCAGAAGCCCCTGTAAGAGGTGCAGTTACAGAAGACACTGTAAGAGGTGCAGTTACAGAAGGCACTGTAAGAGGGACAGTTACAGAAGACACTGTAAGAGGGTTTCAAAAACACAGTAAGAAATTCAGTTACAAAAAGACACTGTAAAGGGACAGTTACAGAAGACACTGTAAGAGGTACAGTTACAGAAGACACTGTAAGAGGTGCAGTTACAGAAGACACTTAAGAGGTACAGTTACAGAAGACACTGTAAGAGGGGGACAGTTACAGAAGACACTTGGGGGTACAGTTACAGAAGACACTGTAAGAGGTACAGTTACAGAAGACACTGTAAAGAGGTGCAGTTACAGAAGGCCCTTTAAAAAAGGGAAATTGAAGACACTTAAGATGTTCAGTTACAGAAGACACTGTAAGAGGTACAGTTACAGAAGACACTGTAAGATGTTCAGTTACAGAAGACACTGAAGAGGTTCAGTTTGGGTTTTTAAAGGGGCAGTTACAGAAAAACACTGGGGGTACAGTTACAGAAGACACTGTAAGGGTACAGTTACAGAAGACACTGTAAGAGGGGGGCGGGGACAAAAAGGGGGTTGTAAAGGTAAATTACCCGAAGGGGCACTTTTGGGGGTGCAGTTACAAAGGGGGCTGTAAAAGGGGGGGGGTTAAAAAACACTGTAAAATGTTCAGTTATAGAAGGCACTTTAAAAGGTACAGTTACAGAAGACACTGTAAGAAAATAAGTTCAGAAGACACTGTAAAATTCAGTTACAGAAAGGGACTGAAAGGGTACAGTTACAGAAGACACTGTAAGTTCAGTTACAGAAGACACTGTAAGAGGTTCAGTTACAGAAGACATTAAGAGTACAGTTACAGAAGACACTGTAAGGTACAGTTACAAAAACACTGGGGTTCAGTTACAGAAGACACTGTAAGAGGTACTGTTACAGAATTAAGGGATGTTACTAAAATATAATTAAGGGATGTTCTGGTAAAATTTAAATGATGTTCCAAAAATTTAAGATGTTACTTTTAAAATTTAAAAGATGATTTACTCGAAAATTAACGTGATATTGCAGGTACAATTAACGTGTTTTTATTGGTAAATTAACGTAATGTTACTTGGTATAATTAAGTGATGTTACTCTTATAATTAACTGTTTTACTCTGTATAATTAACTGATGTTACGGGGGAAAAATATCGTGATGTTACTACAAAATTAACGTGATTTTTGAAAATTAATGATTTACTAGGTTTCCGGTCTGCTTTTGGGAAATTTTTTTAATTTTTCAGTTTTATTCAGGGTTATACGTATATATTATTTTGGGGTTTTGATTGAAAATATAAAAAATTTTTGATCTATAAATAAGGGTTTTGAAAAAAATAAAATTAATGATAATTAAAAATGTGTTTTTTTATTATTTTACATTATTAAAATTAGGCAAGTAATCATGGAAAAGCATTTTCTGTTAGTTTTAAGAACATATAATTTCAAATCAATATAAATCAAATCAAATGTTTTTATTAAAAATATACCTAATAGTTAGCCTACATATTGAATCAAAGGAAAGGGGACCAACTTGTTTTTCCCCTTTTGCGCATCGAGACCATTACGTTTCAATAAAAGTAATCTGCCATCATGCTGAATTTTATTTGCCCCGGTATTGAGTTTCCAGAAATATCCGTGGGAAAGCTCTCCTTTTTTCTCACTTAATCCCCAAAAATTGTTGGGAAAATAGTCAAGATGTGAGTGGAAAAATGTCTTCCCTTATTCAAGACCCGTTTTTGGAAACTTGAAATCAGGTCTTGGATCATTTTTTATTTTGGGGGGGCGCCTGTTTCCCAGGAAGTTGTGGACAACTTTTGAATGAAAACCGGCTTCACCCCGACACCTGCTAATGCTTCTAAAAATTCCCCAAAAATGAGGGCCATCAAAGATTCCTGCCCTTTGCTTGCCTTCACTTATACGAAAACTTTGACTCTAGGTACGAAAAGTTCCATTCTTGTTAAGGCCTTTTTAAAAATTTTTTTATAAGCCCAATGTGGAGTGGTGGCAGCAGAATTTTTTTGGGGTCAACTAGTGGCACGTTTTTACGGGGTTTTTCCGGGGGGCGGTTCTTGTTGGCCCCTTTTGTTCACTGTGCGGGTGTCTGCCCCATATCCCAAAGACACGAAAACAGGAATCTTGGTGTACCCGTTGAAGACCTAGTAGGAGGCAATGACTTTTAAATCACCCAAAATAGAAAATTGTGATTCAGGTTTGATTGCAGATTTATGTTTAATTTTTCTGTTTCTGACATTTACACTATGGCCAATTGGCCAGATGCAGCTGTGTTGCCAGAGAAGTTCACCCTTTAAACTTCTTTTAGAAGAATCAATGAAGAATTTCCATTCATCTGCTTTGTATGTTATGTGTTCAAAAACCAGAAATTTTTGAACAAAAAACTAAAGTTTCCCTCTTTTCAAAACTGGGGTGAATTCCGTTTCCCGATGACGGTACCAAGCAATATTGTTCCAGGAGCTAGAAGTCTGTGTTCCTTCAGTCGACCAATAATTTACTTTTTTTTGGAAGGTTGTTTCACCAAGTCATTGATGTTTGGTTAAAGGGTTTGGGGCCCTTTTTGTTGGTAGTTCTGTCTATTTCCCATCCCCCTTGTCTCGGGTATCAGACTCATGAAATTTGTCATGCCCATGGCCAGGTTCAGGAATATCTTCAGTGTGGAACACCTTATTGCTGAAGGGGGGATATTATGCGATCTTTATTTAGTCTTTTTGTTGAACCCAGCTACTTTAGTCAACAAGTAGCATCATTTTGGGGTTCATCTGCCCCCGCCATACCTTTTAAAAGGGCATAAAAGTTTTCCAACTGACCACTTTTGGGCTTACTGATGCAACTCTTGGCTTTGTGTGTTTGCAAATGGTTTGTCCTGGTTAAATTTTGCAGCCAAAAAACAAAGTAGCAGAGCTTCAATAAAGGGTAATGTTGCTCCGGGAATCTGAAGGGTGTTCCCCGCAGACAAAAAACATGTCTGGTGAATTTTTCACCCTCTAGACATATTAATAATCTGAAAATAAAAAAAAATATATTGATTTAACAAATTCAATATAAGGTAAGCTTTAAATTGGTAATATAACGTTCAAATTTACTTATTTATACGAAAAGAGAAAAGAACGTTTCCGTAAAATTGACAACCTGATTGATGAGGGAAAAAAAACACAATGAATCACAATTTTCCAAATATATACCGACAAAGATACCGTAGAGTCAAAAAAAAAATCATGCTGACCAGTGTAATTAACGTGGTGTTTTTGGGGATAATTAACAAAGTTACTAGTTAAATTAACTTGATGTTCTAGGCATAGTTAAGATGATGTTTTTAAATATAAATTTATGATGTTATAGGTATAATTAACGTCTCATGGCAACTAACAATTTAATTAACAAGGAATAATTAATACCGTCTCCACATCTTGCTTCATCTGTGCCTCCCCCTCCCCCCACCTTCTTCTCCCCCCACCTCCTCCTTTTCCCATCTTCTTCTCCTCCACCTCTTCCTCCCCCCACCTCCTCCTCCTCCACCTCCCTCCTCATCTACCTTCTCCTAAACCTCCACCCCCCTCCTCCACCTACTCCTCCTCCACCTCCTCCCCCCTCCCCCTCCTCCTCCTCCACCTCCTTCTCCTCCTCCTCCTCCACCCACCACCACCTCCTCCTCCACCTCCTCCCCCCACCCCCCTCCTCCTCTACCTCCTCCTAAACCCCCCTCCTCCCTCCTCCTCCACCTCCTCCACCTCCTTCTCCTCCTCCTCCACCACCACCACCTCCTCCTCCTCCCCCCCACCTCCTCCCCCCACCACCACCTCCACCTCCTTCTCCTCCTCCCTCCTCCTCCACCTCCTCCTCTTCCACCTCCTCCTCCTCTCCTTCTCCTCCTCCTCCTCCTCCTCCTCTGTTCCTCACTTTGAGGGTATATTTATGTTCATTTCCTCTCGGTGGAAACATCAACATAAATTTGTACTAGTTACTGAAGGTTTCTTAAAACATAATCTTTCTGTTTATGATATTATTAATAAAAATCAAAAGCTCTATTTTTTTGTTTGTCTTTTGTCAATGGTGTGTTTTAGTTACACTTTTAGGTCGTTCATTTTGTTCCCTTCATGGAGTGTCCTTCACATCCGTTCAGCAACAGCATTTCTTGTCAGTCACTATAGAACAAAATAAGCAGTTACCATCTAAACCACGGAACGGGGGGGGTTTCAACCCATGGGGAGTGAGTAGTAAAACTCCAGGGCAGTGAGTAAAGCACTGGGCCAACTGGCAGGGTTCTAACCCCATTCGTTCCGTGTTTTGTTTGCAATAGTGTTATTACGATTTCGTGAGTCACCATTGTGTGCCACCACACTAAACAAGTAACAGTACCGTTACACCAAGCGAGGCCATTCACAGCTCAGCGCCTCGTTTTTAAGCACCATGTACGAGACGCCAGTCAGAGTAGCAGTAACAGCAGCAGCGTGGCGTGCCAATCAGAACTGCAGCAGCTAGACTGCCAATTTGTAAGACACACTCGTAGAAGTTCAAGAGGCACTGACTCAAGGGAAGGGCCTAAAGAGTAATATTGAAGTTTCCCTATATCTCTCGCACAGAACCACGGTTTCGTCTCAATGGGTGTTATACCATATAAATTTTCTGCATCAGGGATGTATGTTTTTATAGCGAGGTTATATTGGATGGTTTAGTCGTTTGTTGGTTTGCGTGTTAGTTACCATTTTTCAAAGGCACTTGTGATAAGACACTTCCTGTTCGTGTGTGTGTTTTTGTGTGTGTACTTACCTAATTATATCACCAATTGTGGTTGGGGATCGAGTCATAGCTCCCGGCATCACCTCTTCACTGGTCCCTAGGTTCACTCTCTCCCTGCTCCATGACTTCCATACTTTTCTTAAAGCTATGTATGGATCCTGCCTCCACCATCACTCTCCAGTTTATTCCACTTCCTGACAACTCTATGGCTAAAGACAAATTTCCTAACAACATTCTTGTGACTGATCTGAGTCCAGGGATGTTAGGACTCCTTGTTGCTGTGTCCCATCTCTGAAGCATTCCGTCCCTATCCACCTTGTCAATCCCTCTCTGTATTTTGTATTTCGTTATCATGTCTCCCCATCTCCTGTCCTCCCATGTCGTCAGGTCGATTTCCCTTAACTTTCCTCGTAGGACATACCCTTAGCTCTGAGACTAGTCTTGTTGCAAACTTTTGCTCTTTCTCTAAATTCTTGACGTGCTTGACCAGGTGTAAGTTCCGTACAGGTGCTGCATACTCCAATAAGGGCCTGATATACAGTACAGAGTCTTGAACGATTCCTTGCTAAGGTGTCGAAATGCTATTCTTATGTTTACCAGGCGCTCATAGATGCAATACTTATTTTGTTGATGTGAGCCTCAGAAGATGTGCTCGGTATTATACTCACCCCATAATCCTTTTCCTTGAGTGAAGTTTGCAGTCTTTGACCCCTAGACTATACTCTGCCCGCGGTCTTCTTTGACCTTCAATCTTCTTGATTTTGCACTTGGTGGGTTAAACTCCAGGAGCCAGTTGTTGGACCGGCTTTCAACCAGTCCAGATCCCTTCACATTCT
This sequence comes from Cherax destructor, assembly GCA_009830355.1. Classification (NCBI taxonomy): domain Eukaryota; kingdom Metazoa; phylum Arthropoda; class Malacostraca; order Decapoda; family Parastacidae; genus Cherax; species Cherax destructor. The sequence continues at coordinate 13,836 of WNWK01017079.1, forward strand.
ATCTGATCCTGTTCCACTTGAATTCTTCGCTTTAGCTTCCGTCGTCTGCAAACAGGGATACTTCTGAGTCTATCCCTTCCATTGTGTCATTCCATATACCAGAAACAGCACCGGTCCTAGGACTGACCCTGTGGAACCCCACTCGTCCATCGCCCATCTGACACCTCGTCACTACCATCCTCTTGTTTCCTTCATGGGATGCTTGATCCATTGCAGTGCCTTCCCTGTTATACCTGGCTGCTTCTTTAGTTTTTTGCACTAATCTCTTGTCTGGAACTGTGTCAAAAGCCATCTTACAGTCCAAGAAAATACAGTCCACCCACCTCTCTCTCTCTCTCTCTCTCTCTCTCTCTCTCTCTCTCTCTCTCTCTCTCTCTCTCTCTCTCTCTCTCTCTCTCTCTCTCTCTCTCTCTCTCTCTCCCCCCACACAGCAACGTACATGGAAAATGCATTTACCGCTCCGCCATAGCTGGTTTTAACGAGGCCTAATACTCACTGCAGTATTTTCTTGTCTCTCTGAACCATATTATCCAACATTCCGCCATTTTCTCAAAATTGGTCATAACACCGTGATTTTTGTTTATTGTTTTACATAATTTTCCCTTCATATATTAATGTGTCATCAGTTTGTTGTGTCAATTTATGTGTCATCAATTTATTGTCATTTATTGATGAGTCATAAATTTATTATGACATTTACTGATATGTCATCAATTTGTTGTCATTTATTGACGTGTCATCAATTTGTTGTGTCACTGAGATATTATGAATTTGTAGTGACACTAACTAATGTATCATTAGTTTGTTGTCCACCGACGCATCAACAGTTTGCTGTGTAGTTCATTGACGTGTCGTCACTGTCATTGATGTCTGCTCTTACAATACTCAATGTTTCCGACCTGTCACTCGACCAGTGAAAACATGTATCCCTCCCCTCGGGGTCGGTCTCGGGCCAGACCTCTTGGTGGATACCTTGGTCAACCAGGCTGTTGGTGTCGGCTGCCCGCCCGCCATAGGCAGGCATCACAGTACGGCTGATCAGCAGTTTTTAGCAAATGTGATTTAGGGTGCTTTTAGGCAATTGAGTTAATAACTGAACCTGAAAGTTCATATATATATATATATATATATATAAATATATATATATATATATATATATATTTATATATATATATATATATATATATATATATATATATATATATATATATATATATGAACTTTCAGGTTCAGCTTATATATATATATATATATATATATATATATATATATATATATATATATATATATTATATGAACTTCAGGTTCAGCTTATTCTCAATTATGCCTAAAAAGCCGTCCTAAATCACATTTCTAAAACTGCTGATCAGCATATATATATATATATATATATATATATATATATATATATATATATATATATATATATATATATATATATATATATATATATGCTAGAATTGCAAGAGCAGGCGAAATATTCACAAACACTGATCTCTGGCCTAAGGAGACTCGAACCTAGGAACATTGCAACAAAGTTCGCAGTGCTTTACTGACCGTACCACACTGGACCAATACCTTGGCGTCCAGCTCAAGGTTCGTAGGTTCGAGTCACCGTCGGCCAGAGATCAGTGTTTTGAATATTTCGTCTTTCTGCGAATTCCTAGCATTGTAAAATCTCTAGGTGTGTCGATGCATGGAGGGGATGAGATGAAAGCTGTAAGCCTTCCTGCCTGAAAGCTGGCTGCCTTGGATCAACGTCTAGCGAGCTGGGCGCCAAGGTATTGGTCCAGTGTGGTACGGTCGGTAAAGCACTGCGAACCTTGTTGCAAGGTTCGTAGATTCAGTCTCCTTCGGCCAGGGATTAGTGTTTATATATATATATATATATATAGGAAGCATAGTATACTTTTACATCAAAAGTAACTTAGCAACTTAGCCAAAATTTTCCTAAGATAAAGTTGCCTAAATTATCATAATTTGACGTAGTTGCACAGGTTGCATTGCATACCATGAAACGTAAGCGAGTTTTCTTTAACCTAACTTTTATTACGGGATTAAGTTTTCTTGATTGATTATGGAACAGATGATATGCAGCCTTATTGACCTCCGGGAGGATTTAAACCTAATTAACTAAACAACTTCAAAACAAAATATTAACTTCAGAAAACCTGAATTATTTAAAAAAATCACTATAACATTGAATTTATTTTCTGATTGTTTAACTAATATATATAAAAACAGGAAAACTACGTGTTTGTTTGAACAGGGATAGGTGGCAGCCAGACAGTGCTGCCAACATGTTGATAGCGGGTATACAGTACTGCCAACATGTTGATGGCAGCCAGACAGTGCTGCCAACTTGTTGATGGCAGCCAGACAGTACTGCGAACATGTTGATGGCAGCCGGGACAGTACTGCCAACATGTTGATGGGGTATAAAGTACTGCCAACATGTTGATGGCGCCAGACAGTACTGCCAACATGTTGATGGCAGGAATACAGTACAACCAACATGTTGATGGCAGGCACAGTTCTGCCAATATGATGATGGCAGCCAGACAGTAATCCCAAGATGTGGGTAACAACCAGACAATACTGTCAGCGTGTGAGTTTAGGGGTCAACGCCCCCGCGGCTCGGTCTGAGACCAGGCCTCGCGGTGGATCAGGGTCTGATCAACCAGGCTGTTACTGTTGGCCGCTTGCAAGCTGACGTATGAACCACTAGCCCGGCTCGTCAGGTACTCACTTTAGGTGCCTGTCCAGTGCCTTCTCGTAGACAGCCAGGGGTCTATTGGTAATCCCCTTATGTATGCTGGGAGGCAGATGAACTATCTTGGACCCCTGACACTTGTGTTTTCTCTCAGTATACTTGTGGCCCCCCTGCTTTTTATTGAGGAATGTTGCATCTCCTGCCGAGTCTTTGCTTTCATTGGGAGTGATTTTCGTGTGCAAGTTTGGTACTAATTATTAGGTTTTCCAAGTGTATATTTTTATGTCTCTCTCGCCTGCTTTCCGGGGAATACAAATCAAGGGCCTTCAACCGTTCCCAGTAATTTAGGTGCCTTATCGTACTTATGTGTGCCGTGAAAGTTCTTTGTACACTCTCCAGGTCTGCAATTTTGCCTGCCTTGAAGGGCAGTTAGTGTACAGCAGTATTCCAGCCTAGAAAACAAGTGATTTGAAGAGAATCATAATCATGGGCTTGGTTTCCTAGTTTTGAAGGTTCTCATTATCCATCATGTTTTTTTTCTTAAGAGATGCGGTAGATACATTGTTGTGGTCTTTCAAGGCGAAGATCCTCTGACATTATCCTCCCAGGTCCTTCACATTACTTTTTCGCTCTATTGTATGGTTAGAATTTGTCGTATACCCTGATACAGTTTTAATTTCCTCTAGTTTTCCATTGAAGTTCATATTGTTTTGAGTTGCCCATTTTAAGATTTGGTTGATGTCCGCTTGGAGTCTTGCGGTGTCTTCGATGGAGGTCACTGTCATGGCAATCCGGGTGTCATCCACAAGGAAAGACACGGAGCTATGGTTTACATCTCTGTCTGTGTCAGATATGAGGATGGGGAATAGAATGCGAGCGAGAACTGTGCCTTGTGGAACAGAGTTTTTCACCGTAGCTGCCTCAGACTTTACCCTGTTTACTATTACTCTTTGTGTTCTATTTGTCAAGAAGTTATAGATCCATCTACCAACTTTTCCTGTTATTCCTTTATCACGCATTTTGTGTGCTATTACTCGATGGTCACTGTTGCATGCAAAGAGTATGTAACCTTTATTCGGAGCATGTTAAACACACCCACATAGGCTCCCCTCCAACCAGCGAACCATCGTTAAGGGTTTGGTGATGGGGCCCCATCATCAAATCAACGACTCGGTTCAGCCAATTAAAATGCGAGTTTAACAATGACAAAGGTGACGTGGATACCACTCGCGGTTTGTCATTGAATTCCTGCATAGAGCTGGTTTGTGGAAAGTTGTCTGTCTTTTTTGGGTGCTGCTTTGCCTAGACAACTGTGGCGTGCACTAAATACTACTCCTTTGTATATAGTGTACATATGTGTAAAAAGCACTGTTGTAATACTTGGTGAAGGAAAAGACAAAAGTCTTATATAATCACAATTACTTGGTGAAGGAAAAGACAAAAGTCTGGAATTAATCTAACTGATTTTTGAAGGAAATACAATTTCAATCATCTTCTACTGTGTTTCTTTGTTCCAAGCTCCTTTTACACTCAGGTTACAGGCCATTGAACCTGAGGTTGTAATATGGTAGCCTGTCCGGGAGCTGAATTTGGAGACTTTGAGCAGGAGTTGGCCTTGAGTTGAAATTGCGCAGGAGCTAGTCTTGTATCTAGATAGCTTGCTATCTGGCATTGCTACACTTTGCCAACGCTTCACGAATTTTGTGTGTCATTTTTGCATTAGCTTCGCTATGGTCAGCCTGCTATTGAGTATTCTGCAATTTGGTTTGTTATTGTGTGTCAGCCTTGCTATTGTGTGTGTGCATATTGGCTTTGCTATTGCGTGTCAGCTCTGCTATCGTATGAGTATACTGCAATTCGTACCGTGCATAGCGCTACAGCATGTTAAAGTTGGGGGTTAATGCCACCTATTCGAGTCAGACGGTTAGTGTCTGAGTTAACTCTACAAAAGTTGCCAAACTCTCTCTACAGCGTTGTTGGCGTATCGCTCGTTCTATTGGTGTTGAATACCAGCGTACCCTTACTGCTGCTCAGTAAGGAACTGTTAATCGTAGGTCACCATTAAGGTTTCTACAAAATGGGAGAGACAAAACTCCTGAGCAAAACCAGCAAGTCACAGGTGTGGGGTTATCGGCAGGTGAGTCTGGTTCACTGGCGCTTGAACTAGCCAGACTCACTCTTGAACAAACTAAAGAACAGCGTGCATTTGCTAAGGAGGAGTTTGATAGAGAGAAGGAGAGGAGGCAATTCCATCAGACTGTAGATGACTTCAATTTGCAAAGGGCAGTACAGTTTGTTCCTCGTTTTGTTGAAGCAGAGCCTGAACAGTTTTTGAAGATTTGAAAACCAGGCTGAGCTTTAGGGTGGCCCCGAGGTTCATTGGGCGTCACTGGTGCATACTGCGTTGTTTGGTAAGGCACAAGAATTTACTTCTAGCCTGGGAAATGCTGACTTTGGAAATTATCGCATTGTGAAAACCACTGTTCTTGGGGCTTATCAATGTATTCCTGCCAAGTATAGGAAAGAATTCAAACTCGGCAGAAGGCAGTTGGGTCAGTCTGCTGTTGACTTCGTCAGACAGCAGACCAGGACTTTAACAAAGTGGTACAAGGCAAAGTGGTGTCGTTGATTTTGAAAATTTGAAGCAGCTCATCTTGGTGGACAACCTGCTGGAGTCTGTTAGTCCAGAGGTTCGAAGTCTTTCTGCAAGATCATTCCTTGCCTACGGCATTGGAAGCAGCCAGGTTGGCTGATACTTTTGAAACTAACCGCTCCTTGTCCGAGCGGTCATATCTCTTTTCCTCAACAGCCTGGTATGAGCAGAGATCGTCAAAGAAAAGTTCCTGAGTGGAGAAATAAAGGTCAAGATGAAGGTGAATCTCGTCAGTGTCAACTAAATCACCTGGTGAGCAGCGTTACTTCTCTCCTGGTCAAATGGGTGGCGACATCAAACTACTCAACATGGTATTGACGACGTATCCAAGTGGCGTAAGCCACAAAATCAACAGTGCCAAAGTTAAAGCTGAGATGGTATGTTACAACTGTGGCAAACCTGGCACATTAGGCCCAATTGTCCAAGTAAACCCCAACCATTTGGTAAAATCTCTAATATCCCTAATAATATGTCCCAGGAAAGTAGAGGGGGATGGCCCCTATTATAGCACTTAAAATATCCTTCAGGAACATTCAGAGAAAAGGAAGTTAGAACCTTTAGGGATACTGGAGCATATTTCTCACTTATAAGAGAGGGAGCTTCCCCTTTCTGAACAAACCTCTTTGCAATCCTCAGTTCTGTTAGAAGTTTTTGGAGGAGCAGTATTTTCTGTCCCTTTACATCAAATCTATGGCAAAGTAAAATACTACACTGGGTATTTGACTGTTGGTATCTCAGAGGATTTTCTATGAAGGATGCAATGCTATTACTGGGTAATAACATTGAGTCTACTAAATGTATAGAACCATAATGATTAATTCTTTCCCGATGTTGGCCATAACTCGGGCACAATCCAAAGTGATGTCTGATGAGAATGTTAACTCGTCCTTGGACGACTCTGATCTCGGACTAACCAATTTGTTTTGCGAGAAAACTGGCCCAGAGCCTCGTAAATTTAGTGAACAGCCCCAGATCAAGCCTTCCTATTCCAGGGTTGCAGGATTGCCAGATGTCTCTGTTTCCATGCCTGAGGGACTGTCCTTTCGGGAGGAACAACGGAAAGACTCCTCACTAAACTTCTGCTTTTGAGGCAGCTATGGGTAAATCACTTCGGGTCACCCGGTCAAATATCTCTTAAAAAATAATTACTTAGTCTGCACTGAAACTGGTAGGAGGTGGAGGGAAAACAGCAAACAGATAAATTAGTGGTTCCCAGAAAGTTTAGGTCTCAGATACTAAATATGCCCATAATTCTTCTTTAGGAGGCCATTTGGGAATTACCAAAACTCAATACCGAATAACAAAAGAATTCTTTTGGCCAAAGTTAAGGCAAGATGTAAAGGAGTCATATTCGCTGTTGTCCAGAATGTCAGCAGGTAGGGAAACCTGGACACCCCATTAAACCTGCACCTCTCCATCCCATTCCTGTTAATGGAGACCCTTTTTCAGAATTAATAATAGATTGTGTAGGTCCACTACCTAAAAGCTAAGTCTGGAAATCAATACTTATTCACAATCATGGATAGAGTAACTAGATATCCAGAGGCAGTTCCTATGCACAGTATTAACACTAAAGCAATCCTTAAAGCTTTAACTAAGTTTATCTCTTGCTTTGGAATTCCTAAAACTATTCAAAGTGATCAAGGTACTAACTTCACTGCCAAAGCATTTAGGAAGCATTAACTAGGCTAGGAATAGTTCATAACCTATCCACTGCCTATCATCCTCAGTCCCAAGGCGCCTTGGAAGATTCCATCAGACGTTAAAAACAATGATGAGAACATTCTGCTTGCATTTTCCTACAGACTGGGATGAATCACTTCCTCTGTTGCTATTCGCAATGAGAGAAACGGTGCAAGTGTCAGGGCAGTCCTTTGAGCTGATATTTGGGCACAATGTCGAGGTCCTCTACGTGTGCTCAAAGAAGGATGGATGGGAGAAGACCCTCCACAACCAGCTACAACCCTTCTTCAAGGTTGCAGGTAGCACGTCAGTTGGCTAAGGCTAACTTGAAGGCAGCTCAAAATACGATGAAACAGAGGTATGACAGAAACTCAAAATTTCGCTCCTTCCATCCAGGAGATAAGGTGTTGGTACAGCCTATACCTGGCCACACCTTGAAAGCTAGATTTACGGGACCAATACAAATCGTAAGTAAATTATCTGATGTAAATTATGTGGTATCTCCCTTGACAAGACCTCAAAAAGCAAAACTTACCACATTAATCAAATTAAAGCTTTTTAATACACCAGATAAAGTTCCAGTAATGACTCTGTCCTCTGCCTCTGATGACCCTGACTCTTTGCACTCTGAGATTAATGTAAAGCTTCCAAATTCGGTCCTCCTCAAGGACCCTAAACCTTTAATGTTGGGTTTGACTAAGTCTCAAATAACTAATTTAACTGCGCTCCTACAGTCTTATCCTGATATTTTTTCGGATGTGCCGAAAAAATGTACATTAGGATATCATGATGTAGATGTTGGAAACTCTAAACCTATTAAACTCTCCCCTTACAGGCTAATCCTGAAAAACAGAAGCTACTTCAACAGGAGGTAGAATTTCTGTTAGAGCATGGGTTAGTGGAGGAGTCATCTAGTCCGTGGGCTTCACCTGCATCCTTGTTAACAAAGCTGATGGAGGGTTCCGAATGTGCACAGATTACCGTAAGGTGAATGAGGTCACAATTGCAGATGCCTATCCTCTGCCACGTCTGGATGATGTAATCGACTTTGTGGGTAAGGCTACCTTTGTATCCAAATTGGACCTCCTTAAAGGTTACTATCAAGTACCTTTAACAGATAAGGCGAAGGAAATCTCTGCCTTCGTAATTCCAGGAGGTCATTATCAGTATACAGTGACCCCCTTCGGAATGAAAAACTCTCCTGCATCATTCTAGAGACTTATCCATCAGGCTATTAAAGGACTTGAAGGCACGGCAGCTTACCTAGATGACATAGTTGTTGTGTCGGACACTTGGGACCAACATGTGTTTAGGCTTAAGGCTCTCTTTGAGCCCTTTCCCAGAGTTTTCATTTAACTGTTAATTTATCAAAGTCATCCTTTGGCCAATCTACTATTAATTTTCTGGGCCATGAAGTAGGTAGTGGCAAAGTGGCCCCTAAATTTGCAAAAATTCTGGCCATTAAAAATTATCCAGTTCCCCCTGACAGGAAATCCCTTCAACGTTTTCTAGGGATGGTAGGGTTTTATAGAAGATTCTGTAAAAATTTTGCAGATATTGTTGCACCTCTATCCTCACTTACCAGTCACAAAGTTCCCTTTATTTGGACCCCAGAATGTCAAGATGCCTTTACGAAAGCAAAGAGATTACTTTGTACTGCACCCATTCTGTTGTCTCCAGACTTTTCAAAACCATTTTCCTTGCAGATTGACGCTTGTGAGTCTGGGGTGGGGGCAGTGCTTCTGCAATCTGGGGATGATGGGTTGCAGCCTGTGGCGTATTTTTCGGCCAAATACCAACCACACCAGAGGGCCTACTCTACTATAGAGAAGGAGGGCCTGGCTCTACTTCTAGCATTAGAACATTTTGATGTCTACGTGGGCCAATCCTCTCAGGTGGTCACCATCTACAGCGACCACAACCCTCTGGTATATCTCCAGCACATGAAGAACAAAAATACCAGACTCATGCGTTGGAGTATTAGGTTGCAACCCTACAATATAAAAATTATACACATTGCTGGAAAAATTAATACACTAGCTGATGTGTTGTCCAGAAGTCATTGTATTTAGTTAGGATGTGTTAGGGATTTGGTGAACCAGCCCTTTTTTTACCCTAGTGGTTTTTTTTTAACGGGGGTGCCCTGCTACCGACCGCAGGCACCTTGGACCTATGCTAGCCCTACCGTCTGCTGTCTCATCTTAAGTTTAAAGCTGGACTTTTGTTCTCAGAAAGTTTAGCTTTAACTAATGAGCAGGGATGGTTGAGGGAAAGGCGGTCCCATTATTATAATGTGCCATGGTGGCACTCTACCATTTGGGTGGAAGCCTAGTCCTGAGCCCTCTTGGGGTGGGGTGTTGCATGCAAGAGTATGTAACCTTTATTCGGAGCATGTTAAACACACCCACTAGGCTCCCCTCCCAACCAGCGAACCATCGTTAAGGGTTTGGTGATGGGGCCCCATCATCAAATCAACGACTCAGTTCAGCCAATTAAAATGCGAGTTTAACAATGACAAAGGTGACATGGTTACCACTCGCGGTTTGTCATTGGAATTCTGCATAGAGCTGGTTGTGGAAAGTTGTCTGTCTTTTGGCTGCTGCTTAGCCTAGACAACTGTGGCGTGCACTAAACACTACTCCTTTGTATATAGTGTACATATGTGTAAATAGCCCTTTGTTATATTTGGTGAAGGAAAAGACAAAAGTCTTATATAATCACAATTACTTGGTGAAGGAAAAGACAAAAGTCTTATATAATCACAATTACTTGGTGAAGGAAAAGACAAAAGTCTGGAATTAATCTAACTGATTTTTTGAAGGAAATACAATTTCAATACATCTTCTACTGTGTTTCTTTGCTCCAAGCTCCCTTTACACTCAGGTTAACAGGCCATTGAACCTGAGGTTGTAATATGTGGGCACATGGTAAAGCATGGTTGAAACGAGATGTGGTTAGGAAGAGGGTGGGGTTGGGGGGCTTGGGGTTGATACCTATAGAAGAAAGATTGATGTGTGTATGTGAAAAATAATTTTGGGAGGTTGGGAGGAGAGGGAGGGAAGATGATCGAGAAGGTGGTGGGTGATGTACAAAAATGGTGAGGGGGGCGGGAAGAATTGTGTGTATGTAAGGATTTGTTGAGGTATCTTATGGTCAGGAGCAGAACGGGGAGGATAAAAGCGAGTGAGTTAGGTAGAGTGGGGAAGGTGGGGGAAGTTGTGGAGGGGGTAGCTGTGTATCCAGTGTATGGGTGGAAGAGTATATGGGCAGGGTTGCATAAGATGAGGTTATAGGCATGGGTTAGAGAAATGTTTTACAGGTTTATGCACGGAGTTGTAGCTTCAAAGGCGGTTTGGTATAGGATGGGGTTGGTTGCTGGGGTGGGTTGTAATAGGTGTGGGGTTGAGGAAACCGTCTTTCATGCTATATACTTCTGCGAAAGGTTAGGGGATGTGAGGGAGTGGTTTGGTGGTGTGATTCGAAAAATGGGGGGGGGAGGAGGAATACAGGTATTGAGGGCTCTAAGTCTAGACATTGGAGGTGTGGATAAAAAGAATACATTGTGCTCTTATGTACTTGGTGGTAGATTTCGTGTATGTTCTGTGGGGGTTGAGAGAGGTAGGGAGGGGTCCAATCAGGGCAATCCAGGGAATATGTATCAAACGAAATGTAAAAATAGAATTTTTATGGGGGAACTGGGAAGGGCTTTCCTGGAGGTGTATAAACGTATGACTGTAAGGGATTTACTAGGAGTGCTATGAGAGGGCGTGGTAGGAGTTTAGTGAAAGGGGTTTGTCTCCTAGGGAGGGGGTGTTGGGTCTAAATGTCTGTATAGGCTGAAGGTAGGCATAGGTTAGGTTGTGCATGTTGTAGGATAGTGTGGAAGAAGGAAGAATGGGAGAGGGTGCAGGGAAGGGGTTGACACTGACGATGTTTTGGGTGATGGATGATGTAAGGGAGAGGGGATTGTGTGAAAGTTGTGTAGGGTTGTGTGCTTGGGGGTATGATAGGGTGGCGACGAAGGACGGGGAGGGTTATTTTTGTGCTTCCTTTAATTTTTCATTGTGTATTTATAAGTAGTCAGAATATAAAGTTTGATTAGGGGGCTTACCTGCTTGATTGAGTGTGTTGATAGTATGAAAATTGTTAATTGTTAGTTTTTAAATAAACGATAAAATGTTAATAGTCAACATTATTAGTGATTATTTGACTTTATATTTTCTTACAATACTGTCATTTATTGTGTGTACTAGTGGTATGAATGAGGGGGTGACAAAATTTTTATGAGAACTCACCCACTGTTAACACTGGTACAAGCAACTTTACTTAAGGTGTCACGATTTTGTATCATTATAGGAAAATATGAGTCATGTATCTGTGTATAATGGCATGTACAAACCTTGTTGTAATGGGTTTTGGCAAGTTAGGTTGGGGGACTGGGCATCTGATTTGAGGGGTTCTCGGTGTGCCATTGTATTATAATATATTGTGTGTCCATCTGCAGTATGTAAAGTATCTTGTGTAAAGATATAAGAGACGAATCCTAGACCCCCTGTGGGGTTTTATAGGGCAGGGGTAATTAATGGTAACGCCAGGGTATTTAGTTATATGTGCAGGCCAGTAAAGCCTAAGTGGGGCAGGTAACATACAGAGTTATTGATGGGACTCATGTGCAGGTTAAACTATGTACATTTATAGAGAACGTGGAGTATTTGTGTAATGCCATGAACATGGATAAGCTAAATGTGGAATAGGAGATTGGAATTTTGTATATTGTTACATACCTCTATATGTATTGTCCAAAGTATTGTATGTGTTTTAAATAAAATAAAAAAAAATACCACCAAGAGAGCGTGAAACAGGATATAGGTTTTTATTGGGTATTTTTGCGACGCGTGCACAGTTGTATAGGATGGGCATCATCAGGGATGGGTTGTGTGGTTCGTTTGGGGTCCTGGAAACGGTATATCATACTCTGTATTTCTGTGATACGTTGGTGGGGGTCAGGAGTGGTTTAGTGGGTATTAAGGAGGGTGGGGGTGGGGGTTTGATGACCCTGAGGGCATTGTGTTTGGACATGGGAGCTTTTCCGGAGGACGTCCATAGGGCGGTAGTTTACTTGGTGGTCGAGTACATACATATTTTGTGGGTAATGTGGAGGCTCCCGGAGCACAGCGTCTCTGAGGGGTTGGCAGCAGGTATATAGGTCTAAGTGTAGAAATCAGGTTATATATGCGTGGACATGGTGTAAGCTTTCTCTCAGGGTTATAGGGAATTGACTATAGGTATTCTGTTGAGGACGGTGAGGGGAAGGGGAGGTACCTCAGTAAAAGGGCTGGTCGAAAAGGAGGGTATGGTCAGGGTTTCTGGACAGGGAAATAGAAGGGTGACATGGCTAGGGTTTATGTGCGTTCAGGTGTCACCTGCTAGGGCGTCACACGTGTCGTCCAGCAGACAGTGGTAGGAGGTCAGGTGGACATGTGGACATATATTGTAATGTGTGGTGATGATGCAAGTTTTGCAATCACATGTCTATCAGGACTTGGACTTATGCGACTTAGAACGATCATTATGTTGTACTTTTGTTGGTCGCACGTAATTACTGGCTTAATGGTTACAGGTTGGGTATTAGGAAGACAGGTGTTTATGGTGAGGTTGGGTGTTTTTGTACTCAAGTGAGTGTTTTGTGCTATTTTAGCTCAGCGTGAATGGCGTGAATGTGCGTGTCTCAGTCCATGGGACGACAGGTTACAGGTGTTCAGTAACATGTTTAATCTGTAGATTGTATAAGGTGTAGGTTACCGCATCCGACACTTACATTTTAGGTTTGTTTGTTTTCTACTTAGATTGAAGGCGGACGCTGTTATCCGTATATCGTTGTCTTCATTGTGATATTAGTATCGTTTGCATTTATGAAGTTCTTGATGTGGTATTAACATGTTTTGACACCATAGCATAATTATATATACAAAAATGAACAATGTTATATTGTAGTGTTGAAATAACTATATGCACAAGTATTGTATTGTTTTGAGTTATTATGTAGGTAACTGTTTAATGTCTGTGTACATATAGTCCAATGTGTTCATATTTGTGTAGGGTAAGTGTCCGATCCACGGCACTTACATATTAGGTTGTTTTCTTTTCTGTTTAGTTTGAGGACATCCTTAGTTTGATGTATTTTCCTTAGTCTGAAGTTAAGATAATTATATTGTTTTTCATTTATAATGTACCTGGTGTAGTACTGTCATGTTACTTTTGTATTCTCACAGTTTTGATTAATAAAAAAAAATAGTACATAAGTTAAGTGTGGGGTAGTATTATGTAAAGAGGTTAGATGAATAACCTGCCAGCCAGTACTATCCAGCCAGGCAGTACTAGTCAGCCAGCAAGTACTATAAAGCCAGCCAGTACTATCCAGCCAGGCAGTACTAGCCAGCCAGCCAGTACTATCCAGCCAGCCAGTACTATCCAGCCAGGCAGTACTAGCCAGCCAGCCAGTACTATCCAGCCAGCCAAAGTACTATCAGCCAGGCAGTACTAGCCAGCCAGCCAGTACTATCCAGCCAGCCAGTACTATCAGCCAGGCAGTACTAGCCAGCCAGCCAGTACTATCCAGCCAGCCAGTACTATCCAGCCAGGGCGTACTACCTAGCCAGCCAGTACTAGCCAGCCAGGCAGTAATAGCCAGCCAGCCAGTACCAGCCAGCCAGCCAGTACTAACCAGCCAGCCAGTACTACCCAGCCAGGCAGTACTACCCAGGCAGGCGTACTAGCCAGCCAGCCAGTACTATCAGCCAGCCAGTACTATCCAGCCAGCCAGTACTAACCAGCCAGCCAGTACTAGCCAGCCAGGCAGTACTAGCCAGCCAGCCAGTACTAGCCAGCCAGCCAGTACTAGCCAGCCAGTACTAGAAAGCCAGCCAGTACTAACCAGCCAGTACTAGCCAGCCAGCCAGTAATAGCCAGCCAGACAGTACTAGCCAGCCAGCCGTACTAGCCAGCCAGACAGTACTAACCAGCCAGCCAGTACTAGCCAGCCAGTACTAAGCCAGCCAGCCAGTACTGCCAGCCAGCCAGCCAGTACCAGCTAGCCAGCCAGTACTAGCCAGCCAGCCAGTACTAACCAGTCAGCCCAGTACTAGCCAGCCAGCCAGTACTAGCTAAACCAACCAGTACTACCCAAACCCCCCAGCACTATTAAGCCACCCAGTACAAGCCACCAGCCAGTACTAGCCGGACAGCCAGTACTAGCTAACCAGCCAGTACTAGCCAACCAGCCAGTACTATCAAATCATCCAGCCCTAACCAGCCAGTCAGTACTAGCTAGCCAGTTCCATCGACCGGTCACAACTAGTCAGCCAGCCGGTACTAGGCAGCTGAGCGTACAAAGCCAGCTAGCCAGTACGTCTCATGGAGCAATTCATATCTAATCAAAATTGGAAGAAGAAACTAGACTTTTCGGTCCTTCATGGTCCATATTAATACTCCAACATGAACAGAAATGTCGTTTTAACTTCCATTCCAATTTCCAGGTTAGTTGTAAAAATAATTTCAAGTTTGTTGAAGGAAGTCGGCCAAGCTATGAGATTTTTGTATGCATAATCAATGTGACTGGGAAGCTGAGTGGTGATAGCTGTAATGATTATTTATCACTGAGCGGTGCTTCATCAACTCTGTTAGAAAGACGGAATTATATGAAAGAAATAATGTCAATGAACTGGACTTTCTCACCATCATGCTGTGGTGGTTATTGTGTTTTGAGTTGCATGAGTTTCGCTGAACTGTGTTGATGGTCTTCAAATCTTCTTGGATAGAGATCTGTATCTACACCAAACAGCTCTTTCCACGTTTTGTAGGCAGTAGTTGTCTATATGTATTAATATTAAATCACTCTCCAGAGATCTAGAACGGAGTCTTCTTTGTTGTTGCATTCCATGTACTATGAGAGTAATTAGTGTGTTATGTTACCCAGGTAGGTTACAGCATCAGGGAAGCCAAAAATGTCTTGAAGATGAGCCTCAGTCTTGTTGATGGCAGAGTGTAGGCTCCAGGGGATATACTGTTGTAGGCAGCTGTCACGCCGACACTGACTCAAGGTGAACAACAGGGTCATACTATTGTAGGCAGCTACGCCGAGACACCTGACTCGAGGTGAACAACAGGGTCATACTATTGTAGGCAGCTACGCCGAGACACCTGACTCAGGTGAACAACAGGGTCATACTATTGTAGGCAGCTACGCCGAGACACCTGACTCAAGGTGAACAACAGCGGATGGAAGGTCACCCTTAAGGCCATCCTGTGTTGTTGTGACCCAGGATTGTTCATCCACGGAAAATGTCACCCCCAAAGGTACCTCTGTTCTTCCCTCGCTCCCCACCAGCCAAGTCCCCAGCGCTATAAAATGTTGGGTTTGTGCTGCACCAACGATAAGAGACTGAAAAAAACAGCGATCTGGGGTACACTTAACACTTATTTACAGGTGGCAAGGTTGTTGGATAATTTCGTCAGGCGTGTTATGTATGTACTCTTGCCTGTCTCTCGTCCTCCACAGAGGCTCCCTGGGAGTAAGTCACCGAAAAATACGAGCTGAAATATTTCTCTGGGCGAGTTTTAGTTGTTTTATACACCTAAAACTGCGTTATACCGTCTTCAGTGATGAAGATGTTTCAAGAGATAATGTGATTCAATGGATCTTTTGACATTTAATATGTCGTATGTATTGTACACCCAATGTGTCGTGTACACCCAGTATGTCGTGTACACCCAATTGTGTGTACACCCAATGTGTCATGTACACCAATGTGTCGTGTACACCAATGTGTCATGTACACCCAATGTGTCGTCACATAATGTGTCATGTCCACCTAGGTGTCATATACATTCACTGTGTATTATTGGAAAATTCTTAAACATATACCTTGAGTGCAACTTGAAATTCAGTGCTCGTCTAACACATATCAAAGAAAATTTCAAAAACTGTGGACATTCTATCCTGAAGCAATATTATTTATTCCGTATAACTCAGTAATATGTGTGTACCTCACTTATGGTGCCTATGTGTTGCGAACCTGAACAAGATAATTGGGTTGAGTGGTTGACGGGCCACTTGGGTACTGCACATCCAGTATTACTGGGCTGCAGTGCCCGGTGTGACGTCACCACAGTTAATGTCAGGGGTGGAGAACCTGGCATGGTATGAGTATGGTCCACGACTTGACTCAGGAACGTGACTACTTCACTGAGCTGTCGATGACGCCACCTGGACTTTGTTTCCGACTGGCTGGACTATTCCTCGCATGCTTCTTCCAGACCAGTCTGCTCAGTTCCCGGCTTCGTTTCGGACCTCACTCAGTCCGTTGACTGCAGTTCCTCGCTGACTTCTGTTACCCACGAGTCTCACATTATGGTGTTGTGTACCACTGTGAACGTTGTAGTGTCAGGTGACACACAAGTGTTGTGGAACATTGGGTGTTGTGTACCCGGGAACGTTGTAGTGTCAGGTGACCTCAACAAGGAAGAGGTGTAGTGTAACCCGGAGTGTTTAATGTCAGATGACGCGGTGAAAGGAAGTACAGAGACGTAGTGTTATGACACAGAGCAAAGGCAGTATCATGGATGCACCACGGAGATGGAGTGTCATAACACAGGGACCAGGAAGTGTAATGGGACACGATGATGAAGTGTCATGACACTGGGTTTGGTAGTGTCATGTGTGACACGGTGATTGCACAACAACAACAACCCTCCTCCTCTCTGCAAAACTAGGAGCTATCAATTATGCTAATACTCTCAACTAAGCTTATATGAATTATATAATGAACTTTTAGAAATTATGATTATTATTAGTTAATATAATTATTATTATTATAACACGCAACAAACAACATCAAGAGCTACAACAACAAACGACAGCAAACACCTTTAAGTGAGGTCATGTGAAAGCACAGGTGTTGACTCTGAAGAAACAGCGTCACAGCTGTCACCATCGCTCACTCTCACTATCACCATCGTCAATATAACTGGAAACGAAACGTCGAGAGAAATATTGTCGAAAATGTTGATAGTGGACGAAGGAAAACTAGTGTAGGAGGTCAAGCCCATACACCTGCAGGAATTGATTGTCATTTTACCACACACACACACACATATATATATATATATATATATATATATATATATATATATATATATATATATATATATATATATATATATATATATATATTGTGTGTGTGTATCACCTAGTTTTACTCACCTAGTTGTGGTTGCAAGGGTCGACACATAGCTCCTGGCCCCGCCTCTTCACTGGCCATGAGCTTTATCATACTTCTTCTTAAAGCTAAGAATGAATCCTGCCTCCACTACATCGCTTCCCAAACTATTTCACTTCCTGACCACTCTGTGACTGAAGAAATACTTCCTAACATCCCTGTGATTCATTTGGGTCTTCAACTTCCAACTGTGTCCCCTTGTTGCTGTGTCCCATCTCTGGAACATTCTGTCTCTGTCCACCTTATCAATTCCCCCTCAGTATTTAATATGTCGTTATCATGTTCCCCCTATCTCTCCTGTCCTCCAGTGTCGTCAGGTCGTTTCCCTTAACCTCTCCTCGTAGGACATACCCTTAGCTCCCGGGGGCTAGTCTTCTTGCAAACTTTTTAACTTTCTCTAGTTTCTTTATGTGCTTGGCTAGGTGTGGGTTCCAAACTGGTGCTGCATACAATTTTTTATTTCTCTCATATTACACTACCGCTACGTTCATTATTTTGACATCTGGCATACACCTACTGTAGAGGATTCGCACCCACTCACGGGAATAAAATACACGACAATAAGCTTAGTAGAATTCAGACAAGATATGCCGTACTGGGTCACCACCAACTCAAGGGTTGAAACCCACGACAATAAGCTAAATACCGAACACAGTGTACAGGGTTCTGAACGAGTCCTTATTAAGATGTCGAAATGCTGTTCTTAGGTTTGCTAGGCGCCCATATGCTGCAGCAGTTATTTGGTTGATGTGTGCCTCAGGAGATGTGCCTGGTGTTATACTCACCCCAAGATCTTTTTCCTTGAGTGAGGTTTGTAGTATCTGGCCCTCTAGACTGTACTCTGTCTGCGGTCTTCTTTTCCCTCCCCAATCTTCATGACTTTCACTTAGTGGGTTGAACTCCAGAAGCCAACTTCTGGACCAGTCCTGCAGCCTATCCAGATCCTTTGTAGTTCTGCCTGGTCCTCGTCCGGTTGATTCTTCTCATCAACTTCACATTATCTGCAAACAGGACACTTCGGAGGCTATTTCTTCCGTCATGTTCACAAATACCAGAAACAGCACCGGCCCTAGGACTGACCCCTGTGGAACCCCACTCGTCACAGGCGCCCACCTGACACCTCGCCACGAACCATGACTCGCTGCTGTCTTCCTGACAGGTATTCCCTGATCCATTAGAGTGCCTTCCCTGTTATCCCTGCCTGGTCCTCCAGCTTTTGCACTAATCTCTTGTGTGGAACTGTGTCAAACGCCTTCTTACAGTCCAAGAAAAAGCAATCTACCTACCCCTCTCTCTTGTCTTACTGCTGTCACCCTGTCTAAAACCCAGTAGGTTTGTGACAAGGATTTCCGTCCCTGAAACCGTGCTGGTTGTCGTTGATAAGCTCGTTCCTTTCAGGTGCTCCACCACTCTTCTCCTGATAATCTTCTCCATGACTTTGCATACTATACATGTCAGTGACACTGGTCTGTAGTTTAGTGCTTCATGTCTGTCTCCTTTTTAAAAATTGGACTACATTTGCTGTCTTCCATACCTCAGGTAGTTGCCCTGTTTCGATAGATGTGTTGAAGATCGTTGTTAGGGTACACATAGCGCCTCAGCTCCCTCTCAGGACCCATGGAGAGATGTGATCCGGCCCCATCGCCTTTTTTGTGTGTGTGTGTGTTAAAAATCAATTCCTGCAGGTGTATGGGCTTGACCTCTACACTATTTTTCCCTTCGTCCACTATCAACTTTTCGACAATATTTCTCTCGACCTTTCGTTTCCAGTTATATTGACGATGGTGATAGTGAGAGAGTGAGCGATGGTGACAGCTGTGGACGCTGTTTCTTCAGAGTCAACGCCTGTGCTACACATGACCTCACTTAAAGGTGTTTGCTGTCGTTTTTTTTTTGTTTGTTGCTCTTGCTCTTGCTGTTGTTTGTTGCGTGTTATAATAATAATAATAATAAAAATATTTATAATAATAATAATAGTTATATTAACAATAATAATAATCTTTATAAAGTTTCTACAAGAACGCAGTGACATCCAAACTCCTTATACCAAAAGGTATTTCCCTAGAAGTACTGACATCAATTTCCCTACACCACGGATATATACCCTAACACCGCAGTAACCTCCATACTTTATATACCAGAGGCATTTCCATAAAGGATACTGACATCTTTTCCCCTTACGCCAAAAGGTTTTCCCCAACACCGCAGTAACATCTTTACCCTCACATACCAGAGTGGAACACCATGTGAATGCATTTAATTCTTGACTAATAGTAAAAATTGAATGAATTCACCATTCCAATTTTCAATTGTAAAGTGTTGATGGTGGCCAAGAGGCAAGAGTCGGAAGGTTACCGACAGCATCCCCGTTGCCCAGACGGCATCCCTGTCGAGCAGACAGCATCCCTGTTCTCAAGACTGCATCGCTGTCAGCAAGACAGCATTACGTCAACCAGACAGCATCATTATCGAGCAGAAAGCAGCACTAGACCAGACAACATAATTATCGACCAGACACCATCCGTGTCGACCAGAAAGCATTATTATCAGCCAGACAACACGAGTGTGGACCAGACAGCATCCCTGTCGATCAGACAACACCCAGGTTTTCCAGACAGCACCCCCTGCTCACAAGATAGCATCGCTGTCGACCAGACAGTATCCGTGTCAACCGGATAGCATTATTATCAAGCAAACAGCATCAGCGACGACAAGGAGCCTTCACTTCTCCTACACAATGTTCCAGTCACCATAACTAATTTACACCAGCGCAGGTGAGGCACATTGAGCCATTGTAACCAGCATTTACCCATCAAGCGAAACGTTACGGAGGAGGTTTTTCAAGCAATATTTTTAAGTATCTACGTCTTTTTGAGGGCAATTTTTGCCATGCTTGCAAAATGCTCCATGGACCCGCGTAGGAGCGTTGCAAAGCTCAATGCTGTAACGAACGTTCGAAAACGGTTGCCTCGTGAACGTGTCGGAAGAGCACTGAACATATCGGGAAAGCATTGAACGTGTTGGAGAGCATTGAACGTGTCGGGATGGCATTGAAAGAGTCGGGAGAACATTGAACGTGTCTAGAGAGCATTGAATGTGTCGGGAAATGAACGTTGCAATTAGCGGCCGGCGATGAGAGGGAGATGCAGAGACGGGAAGGTCTTCCTGGCAGCAGGCAGAAGTGATCAAACCTGTCAAGTAACTATAAACTATGGTTGGGAGAGAGATAGAGACAGAGACAGACAGACAGACAGACAAGAGACTAGAGATTAGACACTAAATAAGAACATGGGAGTAATGAGAGAACATGGGAAGTAATTAAAAATACGGGTAATAAGAGAACACGGGGATTAATGAGAGAATACGGGGAATAATGAAGAACACGAGGAATAATGAGGAACACGGGGAGTAATGAGAGAACATGGGAATAATGAGAATACGGGTAATAATAAAAGAACACGAGGAGCAATCCCGAGAACACGGGGAATAATGAGGAACAGGAAAATAATGAGGAACACGGGAAATAATGGTAACACAGGATGTAATGAGTAACACGGTGAGTAATGAGGAACACGGGGAGTAATGAGGAAGACGGGGGGTAATGAGAGAACACTGGGAGTAATAAGAGAACTCGGTAAGTAATAAACGAATATAAGAAGAAATGAGAGAAAATAGAAAAAAAGAACTCGGGAAGAAATATTGTTGAAAACTACGAAAGTTCACTGAATAAAACAGTTTTTTTAAAGTAAGCTGTAAACAGTTACATATATATATATATATATATATATATATATATATATATATATATATATATATATATATATATATATATATATATATATATATATATATATAATACTTCCTGAGATGCTCCCCAGCCTTCAGCAGTCTGAAACTCAAGGAATATGACTCTCTCCTCAAGACCATGCTAGAGAGTGTATTGAATCTTTCCTCGAAGATGGACAGTGGTTGCAAGCCTCACTTCCAGTCAGACTTGGGGGCTGGGAGTACGCAAATCCTCCCAGATTGCCCTACCAACTTTCTTATCCTCTTCCATAGCATCAAATGAGATAATAAAACAAATTCTTCCAGACAACCTCAGTGATTCAGCAGGAATACAGGACCCTTGCTACACCAGTGCCATCACTGAATGGGAGACTCTTGCTGCTCCAACACCAAAACCTAGTGAAGAACTGGCTTACAAACAGTCAAGCTGGGACGGCCCCATCACTGAAAAGATACTTGCCAATATGCTTAGGGCTGTCATCAGACAGGGAGACTGCCCGTCTCCCTGGCTGTGAGTGCATCTCACTCGGGGGACTTCCTCCAAACAGTTCCCATTTCGGCCATGGGAACACACCTCGACCCTAAGACCCTTCGTATTGCAGTGCCTCTGCGCCTTGCTGCCCCTATTCACACGGAATATACGTGTATTTGCGGCGATGCGCAAGCCCACCAATATCGTCTACATGGTCTTAACTGTCCCAAAACCAAGGGCTGGCATGCAAGACACAATGAAGTCAACGACATCATAAAGAGAACCCTTGCTACAGCAGGATGCCCAGCCGAGAGAGAGCCTCGATCACTAGCAGCCAACAATGCCCACAACCCAGCAAACCGCCCCGACGGGATCACCATCTATCCTTGGAAGAATGGCAAGCTCTTAGCATGGGACTATACCTATGTGTCGACACTGGCTGACACCTACATCCATCACAGTGTCGGGCGACAGGGAGGAGCTGCTGATCACAGGGAGGAGCTGCTGACCACAGGGAGGAGTACAAGATCGGCAAGTACAGGGACATAAGCCAACAGTATCAATTTGTCCCAGTGGGATCAGAGACCTTGGCATCATGGGGAAAAAATGCAACACGTTTCCTTAAAGAACTGGGTTCCAGACTCATCGACACCACCAGGGACCCAAGGGCAGCCACTTTCATGTTTCAGTGCCTCAGCTTGGCCATCCAGAGGGGAAATGCATGCTGCATACTGTGCTCGCGTCCGGCTTCGGAGGAGCTGGAAGAGATTCATAATCTTTGATATATTGTACCAATGTATTCATGTTCATATTTTGTGTTTTCTGTCAATGTATTCTGTCTATTAATAAAGCACTCATTCAATATATATAGGGAGTGGTAGGAGAAGAAAATATTCTAACAGCTCCGGGGAGAATCTCGAGTTTTCCCTGAGGTACGTTTATTGTCTTCTCTGAGGATGAGGTCCCAGCAAGTTCTAGAGGTATATATAAATATATATATATATATATATATATATATATATATATATATATATATATATATATATATATATATATATATATATTTTTATTAACACATCGGCCGATTCCCACCAAGGCAGGGTGGCCCGAAAAAGAAAAACTTTCATCATCATTCACCCATCACTGTCTTGCCAGAAGGGTGCTTTACACTACAGTTATAAAACTGCAACATTAACACCCCTCCTTCAGAGTGCCGGCACTGTACTTCCCATCTCCAGAACTCAAGTCCGGCCTGCCGGTTTCCTGAATCCCTTCATAAATGTTACTTTGCTCACACTCCAACAGCACGTCAAGTTTTAAAAACCATATGCCTCCATTCACTCCTATCAAATACGCTCACACATGCTTGCTGGAAGTCCAAGCCCCTCGCACACAAAACTTCCTTTACCCCCTCCCTCCAACCTTTCCTAGGCCGACCCCTACCCCGCCTTCCCTCCACTACAGATTTATACACTCTCGAAGTCACTCTGTCTCGTTCCATTCTCTCTACATGTCCAAACCACCTCAACCCCTCCTCAGCTCTCTGGACAATCGTTTTGGTAATCCCCACCTCCTCCTAATTTCCAAACTCCGAATTCTCTGCATTATATTCACCACCACATTGACCTCAGACATGACATCTCCACTGCCTCCAGCCTTCTCCTCGTTGCAACATTCATCACCCATGCTTCACACCCATATAAGAGCGTTGGTATAACTATACTCTCATACATTCCCCTCTTTACTTCCATGGACAAGGTTCTTTGTCTCCAAGGACTCCGAAGTGCTCCACTCACCCTTTTCCCCTCATCAATTCTATGATTCACCTCATCCTTCATAGACCCATCCGCCGACATGTCCACTCCCAAATATCTGAATACATTCACCTCCTCCATACTCTCTCCTCCAATCTGATATCCAATCTTTCGTCACCTATTCTTTTTGTTATCCTCATCACCTTACTCTTTCCTATATTCACTTTCAATTTTCTCCTTTTACACACCCTACCAAATTCATCCACCAACCTCTGCAACTTCTCTTCAGAATCTCCCAAAAGCACAGTGTCATCAGCAAAAAGCAAC
>WNWK01017079.1:40000-43247 GCA_009830355.1 Cherax destructor
TGTGTGCAAAGCAACCACGGGGGGAGTAGAATGATAGCTCTAGGCCTTTCGTGTTGTGTTGCAATACACACATCATCAGGAGCTTGCAAAATTGCAGAAATGAGGAGGAGTTTTAGCAAATAACGTTCCCTTAGGACCGCCTTTACTGGAGTGAGAGAACAGTGTAGAGAGAGGGAAAGCAGAGCACCGGAAATGACAACAGGCACTCAAGGCCAACGTGTCCCTTTATATTACAAGAGAAAACGGTCCTGTACATGGGTGGACTTCTACAAGTTATGTAAAGGAAAAGGGGCTCATTAAAAATATAAACAAATTTAAAGGGGCATCTGCAATAACATGGAAACAGGTCACAGATATTCATCCCACATTATTCTGAGACAAACTCTGGTTCAACCTTCAGAAACTGCAGGAAAAAATATTTGCCCTAATTCCTCGGTGTGGCATTACAATTAAGGCAGTCTGATGCATTCATATAAGAGCCCAATTTTAAACTGTGAACTATTGCCTCAACTAAAAACGCATCTAATTTGATTAACCCGTCACTGATATTGTATAAAGCCTTCCTATCATGCTTAATAATTGCCGATTCTACAATATTCCTTTCAAGCCAAGAGGAACAAGGGAAGATGACTCTTGCTTCCCACCAATTTGCCGGGTTATTACAAGCTCTAGTGTGGTTGTAAATCGTGTTCGACTCCTGTGCTTTAAATATCGAATAACGGTGCTGGGACATTCTCACCTCCAATTATTTTCCCGTTTGTCCCAAATAGGAGAGACTGCAACCATTGCAACCAACTCTGTAGACACCACCAGCACGTTGTTGTGGTACATTCTTTATCAGAATACTTCTAACAGTCCGTGAATTTTTAAATACTACTTGTATATTAAATCTTCTAAGAGCATTCCACAGGATAGATAAATTCTCGTTATATGGGAGGACCAGCACATTATTTTAATGAGCCCCGTTTCTTTTACATAACTTGTAGAAATCCCCCCATATACATGGTCTGGTCGATCACCATGCCCAGCCCTTCTAGGGCAGGGTAGGTGCCAAGGCTGGAGCTTGCTACCATCTGCAGCTCGTAAGCCTGCCCTTCCCTTTAGGGAAGGTGGCCTAGCATCTATCTACCTCCATGCCTCGTGCTGGTGGGGAATGTGGCTAGGCCTGTGGCCAGTTGGTCCTGCCGATGAGGGGTATCCCCTCCCATGGGAGACATAGGTCTCTGACACTCCCACGCCAGGGAGCCGGAGCCGGGTCTCCATCTGGTAAAGACCCGGGCCGGGAGAATTCCCGGTGAATCAACACCTCCACCTCCCCATATACGGGACCGTTTTCTCTTGTAATATAAAGGGACACGGTGGCCTTGAGTGCCTGTGGTCATTTTTGGTACTCTATTTTCCCTCTCCCTACACTATTCTCTCACTCCAGTAATCCAGTAAAGGCGGTCCTCTGGGAACGTTATTTGCTAAAACTCCTCTTTTCTGCAATTTTGCAAGCTCCTGATGATGTGTTGATTGCAAAACGAAAGGCCTAGAGCTATCATTCTACTCCCCCCGTGGTTGGTTTGCATCTTGTATCGTTTGGTTTCCAATATTTGATATATATATATATATATATATATATATATATATATATATATATATATATATATATATATATATATATATATATATATATATTAACACATCGGCCGATTCCCACCAAGGCAGGGTGGCCCGAAAAGAAAAACTTTCATCATCATTCACTCCATCACTGTCTTGCCAGAGGGTGCTTTTACACTACAGTTATACAACTGCAACATTAACACCCCTCCTTCAGAGTGCCGGCACTGTACTTCCCATCTCCAGAACTCAAGTCCGGCCTGCCGGTTTCCTGAATCCCTTCATAAATGTTACTTTGCTCACACTCCAACAGCACGTCAAGTTTTAAAACCATATGCCTCCATTCACTCCTATCAAATACGCTCACACATGCTTGCTGGAAGTCCAAGCCCCTCGCACACAAAACTTCCTTTACCCCTCCCTCCAACCTTTCCTAGGCCGACCCCTACCCGCCTTCCCTCCACTACAGATTTATACACTCTCGAAGTCACTCTGTCTCGTTCCATTCTCTCTACATGTCCAAACCACCTCAACAACCCCTCCTCAGCTCTCTGGACATTCGTTTTGGTAATCCCGCACCTCCTCCTAATTTCCAAACTCCGAATTCTCTGCATTATATTCACACCACACATTGACCTCAGACATGACATCTCCACTGCCTCCAGCCTTCTCCTCGTTGCAACATTCATCACCCATGCTTCACACCCATATAAGAGCGTTGGTATAACTATACTCTCATACATTCCCCTCTTTACTTCCATGGACAAGGTTCTTTGTCTCCAAGGACTCCGAAGTGCTCCACTCACCCTTTTCCCCTCATCAATTCTATGATTCACCTCATCCTTCATAGACCCATCCGCCGACATGTCCACTCCCAAATATCTGAATACATTCACCTCCTTCATACTCTCTCCCTCCAATCTGATATCCAATCTTTCGTCACCTATTCTTTTTGTTATCCTCATCACCTTACTCTTTCCTATATTCACTTTCAATTTTCTTCTTTTACACACCCTACCAAATTCATTCACCAACCTCTGCAACTTCTCTTCAGAATCTCCCAAAAGCACAGTGTCATCAGCAAAAAGCAACTGTGACAACTCCCACTTTGTATTTGCTTCTTTATCTTTTAGCCCAACACCTCTTGCCAAGACCCTCACATTCACTTCTCTTACAACCCCATCTATAAATATATTGAACAACCACGGTGACATCACACATCCTTGTCTAAGGCCCACTTTTACTGGGAAATAGTCCCCTTCCCTCCTACACACTCTAACCTGAGCCTCACTATCCTCATAAAAACTCTTCACTGCTTTCAGTAACCTTCCTCCTATTCCATACACCTGCAACATCTGCCACATTGCCCCCCTATCTACCCTATCATACGCCTTTTCCAAATCCATAAATGCCACAAAAACATCTTTACCCTTATCAAAATACTGTTCACCTATATGTTTCACTGTAAACATATATATATATATATATATATATATATATATATATATATATATATATATATATATTATATATATATATATATATATATATATATATATATATATATATATATATATATATATATATAGGATAGGGTCCACCTCTGGTGTAATATATATATATATATATATATATATATATATAT
>WNWK01017080.1:0-43241 GCA_009830355.1 Cherax destructor
ACTTAAACTAGCTTATATATGTTTTTACTATTTTTGTACCACTATTTTATTTTCCTCTGTCTTACTCATACTAGTCTGTTTCATGTTTATTCTGTGCATAACATATATGTTCATTCTTTTTTTTCGTGTATTATAATTGTGTTAAGTTATACTGTTTGTTTACTGTATTTCAGCTGTCTTATTTTTATGTAAAATCTTGAATTGTTTTTGATATGCCATTTTTTATTGTTTTCATAATTTGTTAATTATATTCCATTCTTATATTTTTTTTTCAAGATCTTGTTTTGTTTGTAGAAGTTCTTGCTTGTGTATTTTGTGACTAAACCTGAAAATGATTTTTAGGTCTTAGCAGCAACCAGGCACCCCCCAAAGAGATGCCTCAAGAGTAGGAGCAGACTTGGGGTTAGCAACCAGGCACCCCCCAAAGATATGCCTCCAAAGTAGGAGGGATCCACCAGAGATACTGAGGAGAGGAGAGTGCTAGAAACACCTTGAACACTATAGTCCTGGAGGATCAGACCAGGCTTGTAATCTGGGATTTGGAAGGTCTCAGGAGCATCCTGAGGCAGGAATGTATCAAGGAAATGTAAATCTCAGTATGGAAAAGCTATGTGGGGAGGGAGTGTTAACATCAGTAAGCAAGGCTTACTCTAAGAATTAAGTATTTGCTATTACAATTGTTTTTTTGTGTGCCAACACTTTCTGATACCCTTGTAATGTGTTTATTAAATTGTAAGTGGTTATGTCTGGGTATGTTTTACTTCCACCTTTGAGTCATGTATACAAGGTCCATGTGTCAGAGACTAAATTAAATAAACTATTGATGTTATCACTTTTCTGTGGAGAGTCAAGCCCCTGATAAGGTGCCTACTGCTCGTGTTTTCAGGCCATGCTACCCTAAGAGCCAGTACTTATCAGGACCCCTATCTTGTTTTAACTATCCTGTATTATTTCTCACTGGGTTTTCTCCTGCTCTAACCCAAACTTATTGGTTTTCTCCCTTCTCCTATGACTATCGTTTCTTTTATCCCTTCCACTATTAAAAGAGCAGGTGGTGGCAGCATACTCCCAAGAGAATAGACCGCTACCGTCTATTCTCCCATATTCTAGTAATGTTCCCTTTTTATTTGATCTCTATATTCCCATATTTTTTTGTATCCACTCCAAGTCTCTACCTGAGGGAATAGACAACATGGCATCGTCTGGTGCTCTGTCGACCCCAGGGTGGGGCTGGGGTGGTATTTGCCGCATTTCATAGGGTAGCCCATTGCTGTTTGGGCCATCTTTGCTCCTTTGCAGTCTTCTCAAAAAAGTAAAAATATCTGTCTGGGTCATTCTCTGTAAACTTAGGGACAAAATTTGCAGCTTTAGTTAGGTTAAAGTACTGCTCAGGCTCTTGGTCTGAACCTCCTAACCCTTTACCTACTCTCTCCTGAGTTTCTAAGAATTTTGTCTTAGCTGCTAACAAAGCTATCTCAAGTTTCATCATCGCTTCCTTATTACCTGGAGGAGGTGATTCCTCCGGTTCACTGTTAACAGACATGTTTACTGATGAATTATTTACGTCCTCACTGAAGCCAGAAAATTCTAAAGATTCAGCTTCTGACATATTTATCCTTAAACTCCTGCACAGCATCAATGGACAAGGTCTTTACACAGGTACATTAAAAAATAACACAAGTTCTATGGAAAAATCTTCACATGGCACTCTACCATAACCACAACAAAATGTGTTACTCAACTTTAATCCCCACTCTGGAGAAAACAACCTGTAAACTAATACATGAACCTTCCACTGACACCACCAAGGTAATTTTTACAAGGTAAATTTTACAAGGTAAATTTTATCCTACCAAAACATGTGACTCATAACCCTATCTCATACCAGTACATCTCAAAGAATGTTTTGAGTTATTTTAACAGTCAAATAACTCTCCCGGTTAAGGCCCCCATGTTATGTTATTTTCCCTTATTATCATCAAGGTTCTACATGTACTAGCATAGGGTATCTACTCAAAAGGTCTTAGGGTAAAAGGAGGACATTATTAGGCTAAAAGATACTTACTCAGGTTTAGCTGCTGCATCTGAAAACTTATTGGTCTTCACATTCCTCTTAAAGGTTATTTAAACCAACATTATAAAAATAGAGCTATATTAAGAAGTATATACATATAATATACAGGTCTCCACTCCTAAACATATAATCAGCCTTTCCCAAAGCACATGGCTCAGCTGCCACCTTCAACTCTCTCTTTCTCAACATTTCTTAACCCTCCAGTGTCTTGATACACTGAAGATCACAGAATGTCATGGTGACATCGATTTACAACTCTCCCCATTACCTTTTGGGCACTCATTCAGCCCTGAAGCCGAGTTAAAAATCAGCACTTCAACACCAGCTCACTCCAGCAGCCATTGTTCTCAGGAAGGATTGTGGGAAAACAATAGTCTCTCTAAGCTCCTCCCCCTTAAACAAGAACACATCACTTTGCATATCCTCTCAACATATCTTATGTTATTACAATGAGACATGCAACTTACAATTAATTAGTTAATAATATGTGTGCATTATTTATATAACCTATTATATTGAGAGATCAGGTAATTCAGCTCTTAAGTTTATAAGGATGGCCAAGCCTTTTAATCTCCCCTAAGCAGTACTCCTGATTAATTCAATATAATTAGGCATTCATATGTTATTTAATTACAACAATACATGCTGGGTTCCATACCCCCCATAACAAGTCCATAATACCCCATAACAGTGGGTTATATATCTTACTCTTGAGAACTTTCCCCACACCATGGTCAGCTCACAGCAACTTTCCATACAGTATTTCACGTGAACTGGCTCCAATGCCAGCACCTCATCTCCAGCCTCCAGAGCATTATGGTCCACATTATGGTCCCACTTCATCATTTGGGTCTGGTTGATGGGTACTTTCACTGGTACCATCCATTTCATACAAGCCAAACAGTATCTGAAACTGAGAAAAAGCTCCGAGGGGGAAGCATCACCATTCTCCCCAAGCCAATAGCTCAGAGATTCCAGAGTGCTTCCCCACTCAGCAGTTACAAAGAGAGGGGTCCTCTCATCCCAGATGTTAGTATTGTCTATACTACAGGCTTGCATCTTTGCCTTTAGGGTTTGATGACATCTTTTCACTACCCCCTGAGATTGAGGGTGATAGGCAGTTGAAATTTTAGGCTGTACATCTAACCCCGTTAACACATTTCTAAATAGTTTTGAAGTAAAGTTAGACCCTTGATCGGTTTGTACCTCCCGAGGAAAGCCAACATGAGAAAAGAACTTCATCAAAGCCCTTAAGACTACACGAGTTGTCATCCTATATAGAGGGACTGCTTTCAGGTACCTGGTAGTAGAGCAATTAATTGTGAGTAAATAATCATTTCCCATTCTGGTCCTTGGGATTGGACCAACTACATCTACTATCAGCTTTCTGAAGGGTCCACCTGGTGCTGAAATAAGCTGAAAGGGAATAGGTTTAATACATGGACAAGGTTTCCCTCTAAATTGACAGACATGATAGGTCTTACTATGTTCTTCCACAGTCTCCCCCAACTGAGGCTTGAAGAAATGCCTGGAAACCTTGGACATCATCATCATTTGGTGACAAAACACTTGTTCTCCTTTCCTTGGTACTACAAACAGAGGCAACTTCTCTGTAAAAGTTTCCTCTCTGAAATGAAAGCACTTATTAAATTGTGAAACTGCTTCCTCAGCCACAGCTGAGGCTCTGCTCAGTGTGACATCATTCTCCTGTACAGAAATTAAATGCACCTTAGTAGATGCAGCTTCTCTCACACTCCTGAACTGATCTATGCTCCAAACAGGCTCAGCTCTGGCTGGAACATCCCTTTCTTCAGTTGACTGCAGTTCAACATCAGAAAACAGTGTTTCCAGACTTAAGCCCTCATCATCCTCATGAGAAATATCATAAAGACTGTTGATAGCATAATCATGAGCCATACTTCTCATGGTGGAACCAGTAGGGAGAAGGTCTGGAAGGGTCTCTCTAGCCTTCTCCTCCCAAACTTTGGGAATTGGTTCCCCCCTTACTAGATGTTCCTCACTGTCTAACAGGCCCATTACATTATTTCCTAATAAGAGGTCAACACCCTCAAAGGGAATCTCATCTGAAATACCTACAGGGAGATAGCCAACTTGGTATGCGGATTCTACCCACAACTTGTGTACAGGTGTTCTTATGGTCGAACCCGTAATACCCTTCAATAATATATCTTTCCCAGTATAGGTATCATTAGACACTGGCAGCACTCCCGCACGTAGCAAGGAGTAGGTGCTACATCCATCTCTCAAGGACAACATGTTCTCAACCCTGCCCACATCCTTATGCAAGGCCACTGTGGACTTACTAGCAAAACCCGCATCCTGGGGTCTAATTCCTAAGGGTTCCTCCTCACCTTGCCTTGAAGACCTAATGCAAGCCACCGGATGTGTCTCTGCAGTTAGGATTCCCTGGGATTGTTCCTCCTTTCTCTGATCTTGCTGTTTAGAAAAGCAATACTTTTGTATGTGACCAGTCTTGTTACAGTAGTAACAGGTATAATTCCTAAAGGTATGTTTACCGTTTGGAGTAGGACTAGTACTGTGTGCTCGAGGAACTGAAACATTATTTGATGGTCTAGGTAAACTTTGAGCTCCAGCTGACTTACCTTTCCCTTCTGTTTGAGAGGGTGCCTCAGCCTTCATTTGTCCCTGAAAATTCTTTTCCCACCTACCTTTATGACCGTAGGATTTGGAATAAGGTTTAGAAAAGACAGGGAAATTTTTTGAATGAGCATGACTGTTTTTACCTACCAATTCCCTATGAGCTAAGAATCTGTCACCCAGATCCATTGCTGCTGAAAGATTATCTGGGTTTCTGTCCTCCAAATATTCTCTAAGGTCAACAGGGATTGCATTGTACAATTCCTCATGAACACTTAGGTCTACTAACTTCTCATAGTCCTTGTTCACTCCTTTTGAACAAGCCCACTTCTTAAACAGGAACAGTTTCTCATTCCCTAACTCAGTTAAGGTCTGCCCTCCTGAAATTTTTGCTTCTGAACCTTTGCCTATATTTCTCAGGTATCATTTAGTATGCAAGCAATACTACCTCCTTTACTTTCTCATAATCAGAAAATTCTCCTTCTTCCAGAGTCTCTACTCTCTGAAAACCTTTGCCTACAAGCTGTGTGCGAACTAGGGTAGCCCATTGCTGTTTGGGCCATCTTTGCTCCTTTGCAGTCTTCTCAAAAAGGAAAATATCTGTCTGGGTCATTCTCTGTAAACTTAGGGACAAAATTTGCAGCTTTAGTTAGGTTAAAGTACTGCTCAGGCTCTTGGTCTGAACCTCCTAACCCTTTACTTACTCTCTCCTGAGTTTCTAAGAATTTTGTCTTAGCTGCTAACAAAGCTATCTCAAGTTTCATCATCGCTTCCTTATTACCTGGAGGAGGTGATTCCTCCTGTTCACTGTTAACAGACATGTTTACTGATGAATTATTTACCTCCTCACTGAAGCCAGAAAATTCTAAAGATTCAGCTTCTGACATATTTATCCTTAAATTCCTGCACAGCATCAATGGACAAGGTCTTTACACAGGTACATAAAAATAACACAAGTTCAATGGAAAAATCTTCACATGGCACTCTACCATAACTACAAACAAAATGTGTTACTCAACTTTAATCCCCACTCTGGAGAAAACAACCTGTAAACTAATACATGAACCTTCCACTGACACCACCAAGGTAATTTTTACAAGGTAAATTTTACAAGGTAAATTTTATCCTACCAAAACATTTGACTCATAACCCTATCTCATACCAGTACATCTCAAAGAATGTTTTGAGTTATTTTAACAGTCAAATAACTCTCCCGGTTAAGGCCCAATGTTATGTTATTTTTCCCCTATTTATCATCAAGGTTCTACATGTACTAGCATAGGGTATTTACTTAAAAGGTCTTAGGGTAAAAGGAGGACATTATTAGGCTAAAAGATACTTACTCAGGTTTAGCTGCTGCATCTGAAACTTATTGGTCCTTTCACATTCCTCTTAAAGGTTATTTAAACCAACATTATAAAAATAGAGCTATATTAAGAAGTATATACATATAATGTACAGGTCTCCACTCCTAAACATATAAACAGCCTTACCCAAAGCACATGGCTCAGCTGCCACCTTCAACTCTCTTTTTCTCAACATTTCTTAACCCTCCAGTGTCTTGATACACTGAAGATCACTGAATGTCATAGTAACATCGATCTACAATCCTTCCCATTACCTTTTGGGCACTCATTCAGCCCTGAAGCCGAGTTAAAAATCAGCACCTACAACACCAGCTCACTCCAGCCGCCATTGTTCTCCAGGAGGGATTGTGGGAAAACAACAGTCTCTCTAAGCTCCTCCCCCTTAAACAAGAACACATCACTTTGCATATCCTCTCAACATATCTTATGTTATTACAATGAGACATGCAACTTATAATTAATTAGTTAATAATATGTGTGCATTATTTATATAACCTATTATATTGAGAAAATCAGTTTAATCAGCTCTTAAGCTTTTAAGGCTGGCCAAGACTTTTAAACTCTCCTGAGCAGTACTGCTGATTAATTCAATATAATTAGGCATTCATGTTATTTAATTACAACAATACATACTGGGTTCCAATAGCCCCCATAACAAGTCCATAATACCCCATAACAGTGACTATATTCCAGAGTGATTATTTTCCAAAGTGACTATATTCAAGAGTGACTATATTCCAATGTGACTATATTCTGACTTCCGATACCCATGTAATCTGCAATGAAATAAAATTTGTTTGTTTTGTTTGTTTGTTTGTATATTCCAAATAGTCACTCTGGAATAGTAACTCAGGAATATAGTCACTCTGGAATATAGTCAGAATATAGTCACTCTGGAATATATCACTCTGGAACATAGTCACTCTGGAATATAGTCACTCTGGAATATGGTCACTCTGGAATATAGTCAGAATAGTATAGTCACTTTGGAATATAGTCAGAAAATACTCTGGAAGTCACTCTGGAATATAGTAATTCTGGATTATAGTCACTTTGGAATAAAGTCAATCTTGAATATAGTGAATCTGGAATATATAGTCATTCTGGAATATATAGTCACTCTGGAATATATTGTCAATCTGGAATATATAGTCAGTTTGGAATATGCAGTCACTCTAGAATATATAGTCACTCTGGAATATAGTCTCTCTGGAATATAGTCAGAATTATAGTCACTGCAATATAGTCACTCTGAAATATAGTCAATATGGAATATAGTCAGAATTTAATCACTGGAATATAGTCACTCTGGAATATAGACAAAATATAGTCACTCTGGAATTTAGTCAGAATATAGTCACTGGAATATAGTCACTGGAATATATTCAGAAAATAGTCACTCTGGAATATAGTCTGAATACAGTCACTTCTGAATATAGTCAGAATATAGTCACTCTGAAATATATTCACTCTGGAGTATAGTCACTCTGGAATATAGTCACTCTGTAATATAGTCACTCTGGATTAAAGTCACTGGAGTATAGTCACTCTGGCATATAGTCAGAATATATTCACTCTGTAATATAGTCACTCTGGAAAATAGTCACTCTTAAATATAGTCACTCTGGAATATAGTCTCTCTGGAAAATAGTCACTCTGGAATATATAGTCACTCGGGAATATATTCATTCTGAAATATAGTCACTCTGGAATATAGTCCCTCTGGAATATAGTCACTCTGGAATATAGTCACTCTGGAATATAGTCACTCTGGAAAATAGTAATTCTGGAATACAGTCATTCTGGAATATAGTCACTCTGGAATATAGTCCACTCTAGAATATACACACTCAGGAATAAAGCCACTCTGGAATATAGTCACTCTGGAATATAGTCACTCTGGAATATAGTCATTCTGGAATATAGTCACTCAGGAATATAGTCAGAATATAGTCACTCTGGAATATAGTCACTCCTAAATATTGTCACTCTGGAATAAAGTCACTCTGGAAAATAGTGACTGTGGAATATAGTAACGATGGAATATAGTCACTCTGGAATACAGTCACTTTGGAATATAGTCACTCTAGAATATAAACACTCAGGAATATAGTCACTCTGCAAAATAACCACTCTGGAATATATTATCTTTGGAATATAGTCAGAATATATTCACTCAGGAATATAGTCACTCTGGAATACATTCACTCTGGAATAAAGTCACTCTGGAATATTCTATCTGAAATATAGTCAGAATATAGTCACTCTGGAATATAGTCACTCTGGAATATATTCCCTCTGGAATATATCCTGAATATAGTCACTCTGGAATGTATCCAGAATATAGTCACTCTAGAATATAAACACTCAGGAATATAGTCACTCTGGTATATAGTCACTCTGGAATATAGTCACACTAGAATATAGTCAGAATATATTCATTCTAGAATATAGTCACTCTAGAATCTAGTCACTTTGGAAAATAGTCACTTAGGAATATAGTCACTCTGGAATATAGTCACTATAGAATATAGTCACTCTGGAATATAGTCACTCTGGAATATATTCCCTATGGAATATATCCTGAATATAGTCACTCTGGAATATATTCCCTAT
Source organism: Cherax destructor (assembly GCA_009830355.1). NCBI lineage: Eukaryota > Metazoa > Arthropoda > Malacostraca > Decapoda > Parastacidae > Cherax > Cherax destructor. The sequence goes on from WNWK01017080.1 coordinate 8,677, forward strand.
GGAATATATCCTGAATATATTCACTCTGGAATGTACCTATAATATAGTCACTCTGGAATATAGTCACTCTGGAATATAGTCACTCTGGAATATAAACACTTAGGAATATAGTCACTCTGGTATAGAGTCACTCTGGAATATAGTCACACTGGAATATAGTCAGTATATAATCATTCTATATAGTCACTCTGGAATATAGTCACTATAGAATATAGTCACTCTGGAATATAGTCACTCTGGAATATATTCCCTATAGAATATCCTGAATATAGTCACTCTGGAATATATTCCCTATGGAATATATCCTGAATATAGTCACTCTGGAATGTACCTATAATATAGTCACTCTGGAATATAGTCACTCTGGAATATAGTCACTCTGGAATATAAACACTCAGGAATATAGTCACTCTGGTATAGAGTCACTCTGGAATATAGTCACACTGGAATATAGTCAGTATATAATCATTCTAGAATATAGTCACTAGAATCTAGTCACTTTGGAATATAGTCACTAAGGAATATAGTCACTCTAGAGTATAGTCAGAATATAGTCACTGGAATATAGTCACTGGAATATAGTCACTCTGGAATATAGTCAGAATACAGTCACTCTGGAATATAGTCAATCCTGAATATAGTCACTGTAATATAGTCACTCTGGAATATAGTCAGAATATAGTCACTCTGGAATATAGTCACTCTGGAATATAGTCACTCGGAAATATAGTCACTCTGGAACATAGTCACTCTGGAATATAGTCAGAATAAAGTCATTCTGGAATATAGTCACTCTGGAATATAGTCACTCTAGAATATAAACACTCAGGAATATAGTTACTCTGGAATATAGTCACTATGGAATATAGTCACTCTGTAATATAGTCACTCTGGAATATAGTCACTCTGGAATATAGTCACTATAGAATATAGTCACTCTGGAATATAGTCCCTCTGGAATATATCCTGAATATAGTTACTCTGCAATGTAGTCAGAATAGTCACTCTGGAATATAGTCACTCTGGAATATAGTCACTATAGAATATAGTCACTATAGAATATAGTCACTCTGGAATATAGTCACTCTGGAATATAGTCACTCGGAAATATAGTCACTCTGGAAAATAGTCACTCTGGAATATAGTCAGAATAAAGTCATTCTGGAATATAGTCACTCTGGAATATAGTCACTCTAGAATATAAACACTCAGGAATATAGTCACTCTGGAATATAGTCACTATGGAATATAGTCACTCTGTAATATAGTCACTCTGGAATATAGTCACTGGAATATAGTCACTCTGGAATATAGTCAGAATATAGTCACTGAAAAATAGTCACTCTGGAATATAATCCCTCTGGAATATATCCTGACTATAGTTACTCTGCAATGTAGTCAGAATAGTCACTCTGGAATATAGTCACTCTGGAATATAGTCACTATAGAATATAGTCACTATAGAATATAGTCACTATAGAATATAGTCACTATAGAATATAGTCACTCTGAAATATAGTCAGAATATAGTCATTATGGAATATAGTCAGAATATAGTCACTCTGTAATATAGTCAGAATATAGTCACTCTGGAATATGTTCACTCTGGAGTATAGTCACCCTGGAATATAGTCACTCTGGAATATAATCACTTTGGAATAAAGTCACTATTGAATAGAGTCACTCTGGAATATAGTCACTCTGGAATGTAGTCACTCTGGAATATAAACACTCAGGAATATATAGTCACTCTGGAATATAGTGACTCTGGAATATAGTCATTCTGGAATATAGTCATTCTGGAATATAGTCAATATAGTAACTGGAATATAGTCACTCTGGAATATAGTCCCTCTGGAATATATCCTGGATATAGTGACTCTTGAATGTAGTCAGAATATAGTCACTCTGGAATATAGTCACTCTGTGTTATGTTATTTTCCCTTATTTATCATCAAGGTTCTATATGTACTAGCATAGGGTATTTACTTAAAAGGTCTTAGGGTAAAATGAGGACATTATTAGACTAAAAGATACTTACTCAGGTTTAGCTGCTGCATCTGAAAACTTAATCCTTTCACATTCCTCTCAAAGGTTATTTAAACCAACATTATAAAAATAGAGCTATATTAAGAAGTATATACATATAATGTACAGGTCTCCACTCCTAAACATATAAACAGCCTTACCCAAAGCACATGGCTCAGCTGCCACCTTCAACTCTCTTTTTCTCAACATTTCTTAACCCTCCAGTGTCTTGATACACTGAAGATCACAGAATGTCATGGTAACATCGATCTACAACCCTCCCTATTACCTTTTGGGCTCTCATTCAGCCCTGAAGCCAAGTTAAGATAAGCACCAACAACAACAGCTCACTCTAGCAGCCATTGTTCTCAGGAAGGATTGTGGGAAGCCAGCATCTCTCTAAGCTCCTCCCCCTCAAAACATAAACACATCACTTTGCATATCTCCACATGTACTCTCAATATATCTTATGTTATTACAATGAGACATGAAACTATATTTTAATTAGTTAATAAAATGTGTGCATTATTTATATAACCTATTATATTGAGAAAATCAGTTAAATCAGCCCTTAAGCTTTTAAGGCTGGCCAAGCCTTAAACTCTCCTGAGCAGTACTGCTGATTAATTCAATATAATTAGGCATTCATGTTATTTAATTACAACAATACATGCTGGGTTCCAATAGCCCCCATAACAAGTCCATAATACCCCATAACACCCCCACCTCCAGACGGAGTCTTATAAAGACGGAGTCTTTTAAGACGGAGTCTCACAAAAGCTAGCAGTGTCCCGCAGGATATGGCTAGGGAAAATAAGGTCTTAGCCTAAAGGTGGTAGTAACACTACTAGAGGTTTTACATATACCCCAGCACCATAATAACTCTTCACTGTACAGTTATACAAGAAGGTGACATACAACATGTCAATCTACAAATCTCATGGCTCCACTGAACCTTCCCAGCATAAACATGCAATTCTGCCCTTACCATACACCATACAAAACCCATGAATGGAACAGTACTAGAACAGAGTGCAGAGGTTACTAGAAAACAGTTTAACCACATCCCCATACTGAAGGGTGTAACCATTAACTACTTTAGTGGTTATCAACATAATACATTTTTACAATGCAAGGACTACACACAAAGCCCACTGTGAAAGCCAGCACCGACAGGCCTGTGCCTCCGCTGCGGTAAATCCAGCAGGCAACTGGTACTCCAGGATGGCATCTTCCTGATCAGGAGATGAGAGTAGAGCCAAACCCAGAGCAGTCAGGTATACCCCAGGCAGAAACTTCACCAAAAAAAAAAACATGTCAAGGTGTCTCTTACGTGGTGGCCGAACCAAAAAAGTGAGACTCCAGTCAACACCCAAAATCCTTAAATGGTCAGCACATACCCCCATCTTCCGAGGACCTCACTCCATACAGATCCTCCAACCTTATAAGGAGGAACTGCTATAGTACATGGAGGAGATACACGGGACCACTCAGGCAACCGTTGGACCGTTTCGTACTTAGAGCACACCAAGACACAAACAACATACCTCCCTGGACTTCTCATGTCACCGAAGGTTGTCAACTCCGCCTCAATTCACAATTTTTGATACCCTGACTCCCTTCTCTTGTCTGGCTCCCACCATCTCCTTCACAGTTGAATGGCTGGTAGGGAGCACTCAGGCCCGCCAAGAGTTCACCACTGCAAAAACAACAAGGTCAGCACAAGACAAACACTATGTACTAAGCATGCACCATTTATCTACATGAGACATCTAGAAAGTGCATCAGCAACCACATTTTCTGAGCCTTTTATATATTTAACTTCCAAATTGAAAGGTTGCAGGAACAAAGCCCATCTCAAGAGTCTTTGGTTGTGATTTCTCATTCTCTGCAAAAACCTCAGAGGATTATGGTCACTATACACTACTACTGGATGTGGGGAAGCACTGAGATAAACCTCGAATTTTTGTACAGCCAACACCAAGGCTAAAGCTTCCTTCTCCACTGTTGCATAACCACGTTGATGCTTTTTTAATTTGGCCGAGTGGTAACAGACTGGTTGCAGGCTCTCTTTCTCATCACCCTGCAACAACACTGCACCTACCCCTACATCACTGGCATCCACTTGTAGGGAGAAAGGGCATTCAAACTCAGGACTTTTCAAAATAGGAGCATTCCCTAATAACAGTTTCACATGTTCAAAAGCCCTGTCACATTTGCTGTCCCAGTTAAACTGAACTTTGGGACTGGTCAAGGTTGTCAGTGGTGACGTTACTTGGGAAAGGTTGGGACAGAAACGTCTGTAATAACCCACCATGCCCAGGAACCCCATCACTGCTTTCCGATTTTGCGGCCTAGGAAAATTTACAATGGCCTTCACTTTAGCATTAATTGGGGCCACTTTGCCCTGACCAACTACATAACCTAGGAACTGTACACTTGCTTGGCCAAACTCACTTTTACTCAGATTAATGGTTAAGTTGGCTTGGGCCAGACATTCAAACAATTTCCGTAATCTTACTAAGTGAGTATCCCACTGACTACTGAACACCACAATGTCATCTAAGTAGGCCGTACACCATCCAACCCCTTATTACAGTATTTATACGACGTTGGAAGGTGGCAGGGGCATTTCTTAGCCCGAAGGGGAGTACATTATATTGAAATAACCCATCTGGAGTGACGAAGGCTGAAATTTCCTTTGCTCGCTGTGTGAGGGGTATCTGATAATACCCTTTAAGTAAGTCCAGTTTACTCACAAACTTTGCCCCTCCACTGCATCAATCACATCATCCATGCGTGGCAAAGGGTAACAGTCAGCCTTCGTTACTTCATTTACTCTGCGATAGTCAGTGCACATGCGCATAGATCCATCAGGTTTGGGAACCATCAGGCATGGAGATGCCCACTGACTCTCGCTAGGCACTATAAACTGGTTTTCAAGGAGAAATTTCACCTCTTCCTCCATGTGTCGTTGTTTTGTTGGGTTCATACGGTAAGGAGCTTGCTTTATTGGAACAGCCTCCCCGACATCCACATCATGGGGGGGTAATTTACTGACTTTAGGAATATCCCCAAACAAGGTCGGAAATTCCTGGAGTAACTGAACCAAGTCACAAGCTCCCTGTACACTGAGTCCCTTCATGTGTGCCAAGGGATTTTGCAAGATGGCTGAATTGCACAGCCTTACTTCTGTCGTTACAGGAAGTTTTTCAGTATCATCACTCTCGACTTGAATGGCGGCAACTCCCGCCCTAGAATGGTACCGCTTTGAACGGTTAATATGCATGATCCTGTCTGACTTGCGCCGGCCAGGCATCTTAACTACATAATTAGGCCCAGACCTGCCTGTGACAACAAAGGGTCCATCAAAACGTGCAGCCAAGGCATGTCCTGGAACTGGTTCCAAGGCTAACACTTCCTCTCCAACACTGAAGGAGCGAGGGCCGCCCGTCGGTCGTACCGCTGCTTCATGGACCTCTGGCTAGCCTTAAGGTTGTCCGCTGCTATACGTCTCGCCTGGTCCAATCGTTTCCTGAAAAGGATAACATCTTCCGGCGGGGAAGCCCCATCTGCACCGCCCAGCCAATGCTCCTTGAGAACGGTAAGTGGCCCCCTCACTGGATGACCATATACAAGCTCAAAGGGACTGAAACTGAGAGATTCCTGGGTGCTTTCCCGCACGGCAAACAAAAAAAAGGGAATTCCCTCGTCCCAATCACTAGAGTTATCCATGCAATAAGCTCGCATCATGGTCTTAAGGGTTTGATGAAATCTTTCCACTACCCCCTGAGATTGAGGGTGATAGGCAGTTGAAAATTTAGGCTGTACTTCTAACCCCTTTAACACATTTCTAAATAGTTTTGAAGTAAAGTTATACCCTTGATCGGTTTGTACCTCCCGAGGAAAGCCAACATGAGAAAAGAACTTCATCAAAGCCCTTAAGACTACACGAGCTGTAATCTTACGTAGAGGGACTGCTTCCGGATACCTGGTAGTGGAACAAATAATCGTTAGTAAATAATTATTTCCCATTCTGGTCCTTGGGAGCGGACCAACTACATCCACTACCAGCTTGCTGAAGGGTTCACCTGGTGCTGAAATGGGCTGAAGGGGAACAGGTTTAATTTTCTGATTAGGTTTTCCTATAAATTGGCAGGTATGACAGGTCTTTATATATTCCCCTACCGTCTCCCACAGCCGAGGCCAGAAGAAGTGCCTGGAAACCCTAGATACCGTTTTAGCAATACCTAGGTGGCCACCTAGAGGTGTGTCATGCGCTAAGCTAAGAACATGGTTTCTATACGGCTCAGGCACCACAACCTGGTGACAAAATTTTGGCTCTCCTTCTACTGGTGCTGCAATCTCAGGTGCCTTCTTCATTAAAATACCTTTCCTGAAATAGAAACATTTACTTAAACGTAAAGATTCCTCCTCAGTCACAGCTGAGGCTCTAATTGATTTCAGAGAGTCATCACTCCCCTGTGCAGCAATTAATTGCATCATAGTAGGCCCTATTTCCTTCTCACCTCCTCCTGATTTACGCACTGATTAGGCTCGACTCTAGTTGGGGCGTCCTTTTCTTCTGTTGACTGCAGCTCAACATCAGAGAATAGGGTTTCCAAACCTAAGTCTTCACCATCCTCAGGAGAAATATCAGGATTACCCTTGGTAGCCTTGTCACGAGACATACTTCTTGTGATGGCACCAACAGGGAAAAGGTCTGGCAGGGTTTCCCTAGCCTTCTCCTCCCAAACTTTGGGATCTGGTACTCCCCACACTAGTGGCTCCTCACTGTCTAACAGACCCATTACGTTATTCCCCAATAAGAGGTTAACTCCTTCAAAGGGAATCTCATCAGTAATACCTACAGGGAGATAGCCCACTTGGTAAGAGGATTCTACCCATAATTTGTGTACCGGGGCTCTTATGGCCGAACCTGTAATACCCTTCAATAAGATATCTACCCCAATGTAGGTATCATTAGACACTGGTAACACCCCAGCACGTAATAAGGAGTAGGTGCTACATCCATCCCTCAAGGACAACAGGTTCTCTACTCTGCCCACATCCTTATGCAAGGCAACTGTAGACTTACTAGCAAAAACCTGCATCCTGGGGTCTAGACCCCCCAAAGACTCCTCCACACTTTGGGTTGAAGACTGAATGCAGGCAACTGGGTGTGTCCTTTTCTGCTCTCGCTGTCTAGAAAAGCAATACTTTTGCTTGTGTCCCGTTTTGTTACAGTAGTAACAGGTATAATTCTTAAGGGTATTTTTACTGTTTGGTGTAGGACTAGTACTGTGTGCTCGAGGAACTGAAACATTATTTGAAAGACTAGGTAAACTTTGAGCTCCAGCTGACTTACCTTTCCCTTCTTTATGAGAGGGTCCCTCAGCCTTCATGTGTCCCGTAGGATTTGGAATAAGGTTTAGAAAAGACAGGGAAATTTTTTGAATGAGCATGACTGTTTTTACCTACCAATTCCCTATGAGCTAAGAATCTGTCACCCAGATCCATTGCTGCTGAAAGATTATCTGGATTTCTGTCCTCCAAATATTCTCTAAGGTCAACAGGGATTGCATTGTACAATTCCTCATGAACAATTAGGTCTACTAACTTCTCATAGTCCTTGTTTACTCCTTTTGAACAAGCCCACTTCTTAAACAGGAACAGTTTCTCATTCCCTAACTCAGTTAAGGTCTGCCCCTCCTGAAATTTTTTACTTCTGAACTTTTGCCTATATTTCTCAGGTATCATTTGGTATGCAAGCAATACTACCTCCTTTACTTTCTCATAATCAGAAAATTCTCCTTCTTCCAGGGTCTCTACTCTCTGAAAACCTTTGCCTACAAGCTGTGTGCGAACTAGGGTAGCCCATTGCTGTTTGGGCCATCTTTGCTCCTTTGCAGTCTTCTCAAAAAAGGAAAAATATCTGTCTGGGTCATTCTCTGTAAACTTAGGGACAAAATTTGCAGCTTTAGTTAGGTTAAAGTACTGCTCAGGCTCTTGGTCTGAACCTCCTAACCCTTTACCTACTCTCTCCTGAGTTTCTAAGAATTTTGTCTTAGCTGCTAACAAAGCTATCTCAAGTTTCATCATCGCTTCCTTATTACCTGGAGGGGGTGATTCCTCCTGTTCACTGTTAACAGACATGTTTACTGATGAATTATTTACCTCCTCACTGAAGCCAGAAAATTCTAAAGATTCAGCTTCTGACATATTTATCCTTAAATTCCTGCACAGCATCAATGGACAAGGTCTTTACACAGGTACTTTAAAAAATAACACAAGTTCTATGGAAAAATCTTCACATGGCACTCTACCATAACCACAAACAAAATGTGTTACTCAACTTTAATCCCCACTCTGGAGAAAACAACCTGTAAACTAATACATGAACCTTCCACTGACACCACCAAGGTAATTTTTTTAAGGTAATTTTTACAAGGTAAATTTTATCCTACCAAAACATGTGACTCATAACCCTATCTCATACCAGTACATCTCAAGAATGTTTTGAGTTATTTTAACAGTCAAATAACTCTCCCGGTTAAGGCCCCCATGTTATGTTATTTTCCCTTATTTATCATCAAGGTTCTACATGTACTAGCATAGGGTATTTACTTAAAAGGTCTTAGGGTAAAAGGAGGACATTATTAGACTAAAAGATACTTACTCAGGTTTAGCTGCTGCATCTGAAAACTTAATCCTTTCACATTCCTCTCAAAGGTTATTTAAACCAACATTATAAAAATAGAGCTATATTAAGAAGTATATACATATAATGTACAGGTCTCCACTCCTAAACATATAAACAGCCTTACCCAAAGCACATGGCTCAGCTGCCACCTTCAACTCTCTTTTTCTCAACATTTCTTAACCCTCCAGTGTCTTGATACACTGAAGATCACAGAATGTCATGGTAACATCGATCTACAACCCTCCCTATTACCTTTTGGGCTCTCATTCAGCCCTGAAGCCAAGTTAAGATAAGCACCAACAACAACAGCTCACTCCAGCCGCCATTGTTCTCAGGAAGGATTGTGGGAAGCCAGCATCTCTCTAAGCTCCTCCCCCTCAAAACATAAACACATCACTTTGCATATCTCCACATGTACTCTCAATATATCTTATGTTATTACAATGAGACATGCAACTATATTTTAATTAGTTAATAAAATGTGTGCATTATTTATATAACCTATTATATTGAGAAAATCAGTTAAATCAGCCCTTAAGCTTTTAAGGCTGGCCAAGCCTTATAAACATTCCTGAGCAGTACTGCTGATTAATTCAATATAATTAGGCATTCATGTTATTTAATTACAACAATACATGCTGGGTTCCAATAGCCCCCATAACAAGTCCATAATACCCCATAACACTCTGGAATATAGTCACTATAGAATATAGACACTTTAGAATATAGTCAGAATATAGTCACTCAGGAATATAGTCAGAATATAGTCACTCTGGAATATATTCACTCTGGAGTATAGTCACTCTGGAATATAGTCACTCTGAAATAAATATAGTCACTCCTAAATATTGTCACTCTGGAATGAAGTCACTCTGGAAAATAGTCCCTCTGGACTATAAACACTCATGAATATAGTCACTCTGGAAAATAAACACTCTGGAATATAGTATCTTTGGAATATAGTCAGAATATATTCCATCTGGAATATAGTCAGAATATAGTGACTCTGGATTATATTCACTCTGGAGTATACTCACTCTATAATATAGTCACCCTGGAATATAGTCACTACTAAATATAGTCACTACTAAATATAGTCACTCTGGAATAAAGTCACTATTGAATATAGTCACTCTGGAATACGGTCACTGGAATATAGTCACTCTGGAATATTCTATCTCTGAAATATAGTCAGAATATAATCACTCTGGAATATAGTCAGTATATAGTCACTCTAGAATATAGTCACTCTGGAATATATTCCCTCTGGAATATATCCTGAATATAGTCACTCTGGAATGTAGCCAGAATATAGTCACTCTGGAATATAAACACTCAGCAATATAGTCACTCTGGTATATAGTCACTCTGGAATATAGTCACTCTGGTATATAGTCACTCTGGAATATAGTCACTCTAGAATATAGTCAGAATATAGTCATTCTAGAATATAGTCACTCTAGAATCTAGTCACTTTGGAAAATAGTCACTCTAGAATATAGTCACTCTGGAATATAGTCACTATGGAATATAGTCACTCTGGAATACGGTCACTGGAATATAGTGATTCTGGAATATAGTCACTCTGGAATATAGTATCTCTGGAATATAGTCAGAATATATTCACTCTGGAATATAGTCAGAATATAGTCACTCTAGAATATAGTCACTCTGGAATATAGTCACTGGAATATATCTTGAATATAGTCACTCTGGATTGTAGTCAGAATATAGTCACTCTGGAATATAGTCACTCTGGAATATAGTCACTCTGGAATATAGTCACTCTGGAATATAAACACTCAGGAATATAGTCACTCTTGTATATAGTCACTCTGGAATATAGTCAGTATAATAGTCATTCTAAAATATAGTCACTTTGGAATATAGTCACTCAGGAATATAATGCTTCTGTTTTAACGTAAAATATACAAAATTCTGCCTGCGTAACCTTTTAATAAATATAACGCTTTTGTTTTAATGTAAACTATTCAAAATTTTGCCTGCGTAACCTGTTAATAAATAAAAACGCTTCTGTTTTAACATAAAATATTCAAAATTTTGCCTGTGTAACCTGTTAATACATGCAGGGAGTGTAGCATTCATGCAGGGAGTGTAGCACTCATGCAGGGAGTGTAGCAGGCATGCAGGGAGTGTAGCAGGCGTGCAGGGAGTGTAGCAGGCATGCAGGGAGTGTAGCATTCATGCAGGGAGTGTAGCATTCATGAAGGGAGTGTAGCATTCATGCAGGGAGTGTAGCATTCATGCAGGGAGTGTAGCATTCATGCAGGGAGTGTAGCATTCATGAAGGGAGTGTAGCATTCATGCAGGGAGTGTAGCATTCATGCAGGGAGTGTAGCATTCATGCAGGGAGTGTAGCATTCATGCAGGGAGTGTAGCATTCATGCAGGGATTGTAGCATTCATGCAGGGAGTGTAGCATTCATGCAGGGAGTGTAGCATTCATGCAGGGAGTGTAGCATTCATGCAGGGAGTGTAGCATTCATGCAGGGAGTGTAGCATTCATGCGGGGAGTGTAGCATTCATGAAGGGAGTGTAGCATTCATGCAGGGAGTGTAGCATTCATGCAGGGAGTGTAGCATTCATGCAGGGAGTGTAGCATTCATGCAGGGAGTGTAGCATTCATGCAGGGAGTGTAGCGTTCATGCAGGGAGTGTAGCAGGCATGCAAGGAGTGTAGCAGGCATGCAGGGAGCGTAGCAGGCATGCAGGGAGTGTAGCAGGCATGCAGGGAGTGTAGCAGGCATGCAGTGAGTGTAGCAGGCATGCAGGGAGTGTAGCAGGCATGCAGGGAGTGTAGCAGGAAGGTAAGGACTTGTTACCTGATGTCTTTATAGAAGGGTATATCCCTTCCAAACAATGAAAAAACTTTCATCCTCTCCTCTCCTCCCGTCTTCCACACATCAACAAATCTTCAATAAATGTAAGTGACATGTTATTGTACTATTATTTCTTTATTTCTCATTGTTTTACCTGGAGTCTACCTGGAGAGAATTCCAGGGGTCAACGCCCCCGCGGCCCGGTCTGTGACCAGGCCTCCTGCTGGACCAGAGCCTGATCAACCAGGCTGTTACTGCTGGCCACACGCAGTCCAACGTACGAACCACAGCCTGGCTGGTCAGGTACCGACTTTAGGTGCCTGTCCAGTGCCTGCTTAAAGACAGCCAGGGGTTTGTTGGTAATCGCCCTGATGTATGCTGGGAGGCAGTTGAACAATCTTGGGCCCCTGACACTTACTGTGTTGTCCCTCAACGTGCTAGGGGCAACCCTGCTCTTCATTGGGGGGGACGTTACATCGCCTGCCGAGTCTTTTGCTTTCGTAGAGAGTGATTTTTGTGTGCAAGTTTGGTACTAAGCCCTCGAGAATTTTCCATGTGTATATATTGTGTGTAATTTAACCCTTTGGGGGTCCAAGAACCCTCTCCGAAACTCGTTCTCAGGGTCCAAGTATTTAAAAAAAAAAAATATTTTTTCTTATGAAATGATAATCTTTTTCCGATCATAACGCCACAAAAATTATGAAATTTGATTGAAAACTAATGGAATTATGCTTTCGCGAAGTTAGCAGTATCAATGACATTTACGCATCGGCGATTTCGCCCACTTTGAGCCCTATTTTCGGCAAATTCCAATGTTTCAGTCTACTAAAATTATAGTTATTTCACTAGAACTCCATTTCTTCTAACGATTGAGTACAAGAAACCGCCTATTTACCAATTTCAACTACCCAAAATAGTGGTCAGAAAATGGCAATTTGGCCAATTTCACACAAATTTCAAAATAGGGTCCATAATAAACAAGTCAGACATTCCTGGCACTAAAATAACATCTTCTCTTACATTACTTTTGCTTTCCATTTTAATTTTTTATTCTCACAAAAAATAGAAGATTTACTTTTATGTATACAACTGCATCACTGTAAAAATGGTATAAATAATATCAGTGCACTTGTGCAAGAATATTAGACTCTCCAGTTTATGTATATTGGACGCATGGTGTGATTTGTTTACTCCTGAACATCGGCCAAAATCGAACATTTTCGCTAATTTGCGCTCAGTTTCAAGGTACTTGTCATCGTGAAACCAGTGAAAATTATCTCTATTTCTGTAACATATCACATATTCTATAAAATGAGACTAAGAAAACGAGAATACAAGCATAAATACCATACGAAAATAGACTGCAAAGTCGCTGTTTTAAACCAAAAACACGGTCAGTTTTTTTTTTCCTCATTATGCACTGTGTGGTGCAGGAATTTTTTTATACTGCACACACTGACCGCACAGACCCATTCTATCACATCTAGGCCTAACAGCCTGTTTCTGCTTGATTTGAGGGCGCTAGAATTTAGGCGTACTAGTACGACCATAACCCCAGGGCGTAAGCCGTACTAGTTCGACCAAAATCCCGAAAGGGTTAATGTCTATATGTTGTAAAAAAATATTTTATATTAATACTTTTGGGTGTCTGGAACGGATTAATTTTATTTCCATGGGGAAAATAGATTCGGAGTTCGTTATATTCAGTGTTCATTAAGCCCTCTGGAACGGATTAATAACGAGAACCGGGGGCTTACTGTATATTGTAATAAACAGAATTGAGGAAATCAGGTCTAACATACATTATTTAGATATAAATACTGGTCAGAGAGCCCGTCGTAAGTCCAAGGTATTGGTAAACGAGTACGTCGCTAAGTGAGGAGAGGCTGTACAGTTGTGCCTCGGTACTTGAACTTAATTTGTTCCAGAATGCTGTTCAAGTGCCGATCTGTTCGAGTACTGAACAAATTTTTCCCAACCAGTTTTTTTTTTTGGTTGGCTGTTATCACTAATCTTCTTAGGTCCCATGGTGACTTATTTATACAATATAAAAAAAACACCAAAAAATATGAAGAAACACAAAATAGTTTACAATGAAGATCTGGCAGATCGTGTTTGTTTGGTCGAGTGCCGAGCAAACGATCGACTACCCAGCGATTTTTTTTACTGAACAAAGCATTTGAATACCGAATTGTTCGAGTAGGGAGCTGTTTGAGTACCGAGGGTCCACTGTAGTTGGTGAAGGTGAGGAGCTGAGAAGACCTGGTTATGGCCCCTCACATATTATCACATCTAAGAAGCCAGTGTGGTGTAAAAGAGCATGATAAGGAGGCCGGCATGTCTGTGTGTGTAATCAAGCAAAGAAGGTAACAACCCTCTAGTGTATCCTCCCTGTCAACAACCTTGTATCACTCTACCTTGTTGTTCTTACTCACCTTTGACTGCTGGTGAGGCTAAGATTTTCATTTTCCTCATCTTGTGTATCTTGTTAAATTTAACGTCCTTTGTGACCATCTCCCAAGTCGAGTCATACCGGTAACTTTTTATCTTGGCCTGAAAGACAAAAGTTTTTTTGTCATATACTATGAAAAGGCATATAATAGGGTGGATAAGTGAGCATTGTGGCAGATGTTGCAAGTGTATGCAATAGGTGGTAGGTTACTGAATTCAGTTAAGAAATTTTATGAGGATACTGAGGCTCAGGTTAGGGTGTGTAGGAGAGAGGGAGATTATTTTCCAGTAAAATTAGGTCTTGGACAGGGATGTGTGATGTCGCCATGGTTGTTTAACATATTTATAGATGGGAGCTGTAAAGGATGGGAATGCAGGGGTGTTGGGGAGAGGTGTGGGATAAAAATTATATGTGGAATCTCATACAAAATGGAAGTCATCACAGATGCTTTTTGCTTTTGATATTGTGCTTTTGGAAAATTCTGAAGAGAAGTTACAAAGCTTTGTAGATGAATTTGGGAGGGTATATAAAAGAAAATTAAAAGTGAACACAGGAAAGAGCAAAGTGATGAAAGTAACAAACGAGTAAGGTAATGAATAACTGAATATCAGATTGGAGGGAGGGAGGATGGAGAAAGTGAAGGTGTTCAGATATTTGGGAATAGACTTGTCAGCAGATGGGTCTATCAAAGAGGTGAACCATTGGACTGATGAAGGGAAAAAGGTGTGTGCTGCACTGAGGCATCTGTGGAGACAAAGAACTTTATCCATGGAGACAAAGAGCAGAATGCATGAGAGTATAATGATACCAAAGCTCTTATATGGGTGTGAAGCATGGGTTGTGAATGTTACAGTGAGGAGGAGGCTGAAGGCAGTTCATATGTCGTCTCTGAGTGCAATGTGTGGTGTAAATATTATGCAGAGAATTCATAGCTTGGAGATTAAGAGGTGCAGAATTACTAAAAGTATTATGCACAGGGGTGAGGAGGGGTTGTTGAGGTGGTTTGGACATTTTGAGAAGATAGAGCAACACAGGATAACTTGGAGAGTAGGGTAGGGGTTGCACTAGGGAAAATTGGAGGGAGAGGGTAAAAGAGATTTTGTGTGCAAGGGGCTTGGACATCCAGCAGGTGTGTGTGAGCATGTTAGATTGAAGTGCAGGCAAATGGTTTTTGGGACTTGACAAACTATTGGAGTGTAATCAAAGCAACATTTATGAATGGATTTAAGGAAACCAGTTTACTGGACTTGAATCCTGGAGGTGAAAAGTACAATGCCTGCACTCTGAAGGAAAGGTGGAGATATGTTGCAGTTTTGAGTTGTAGTATTGGCACACCTCTGGCAGAATAGTGATGGAGTGAATGATGATAAATGTGCTTCTTTTTCAGGTCACCCTGCCTCAGTGTGTTTAAAATAATAATAATAATTTGTTTGAACACAGTCATTTTCTACCAAGAGAGGAAGACCAAAGAAAATAAAATAGTTTAGCATTAATTAAGTTGGTGATTGTCTTGGCAGAAGTTTACACACCTGACTGTACAAGTGACCTACCTAGGCACAACTTCCTTCATTCATCTTTCAAGGTACACACATAATAATAATAATAATAATAATAATAATAATAATAATAATAATAATAATAATAATAATAATAATAATAATAATAATATTTTATTTCATTGCAAGTTTACATCGAGATTTTGTAATTACAATATAGAATTGAAGTGCAAAGAGAGCCACTATCATGCCGATCGACACCATGCCTAGCCCTTCTAGGGCAGGGTAGGTGCTTGAGCCAGAGCTTGCTTTCACCTGCAGCTCACAAGACTGCTTTTCCCATTAGCTCCCTTGGGCAGGGAAGTTGGCAGACCAAAGATGGGCCTAGCTTCTCCCTACGAGCCCCGTGAGGGCGGGGAATGTGGCTAGGCCTGGGGACCGTTGGTCCCACAGATCAGGAGGTCCCAAGTACCTCCTCCCATGGCAGACGTTAGTCTGAGATACTCCCGAGAAAGGGAACCAAGGCCAGGCCACCACTTGGACAAGGCCCGGGCCGGGAGAGTCCCGGCGAATCAACAAGAAGAAGAAGAAGACTATCATGCCATGGCATTATGGGCAGAATAAATCAGACTTATAGACTACTTAATACTAGAGAAATTGATAATTTTGTTATAGTTAAACATAGCTTATGTTTATAGCAGATAATAAGTTTACTCAAAATTACAATCTGAGGATTTTACATTTTGACAAAGTGTTTTGTAAGATGGTTATATCAATAGTAAATATTGCAATTATATTATAGGTAAATAACACTGAGCATTGTTGAAAGTAGTTTACAGTACAGTGGTACCTCTACTTAAGAGCAGCTCCCAACTCGAACAATTATGTAAGTGTATTTTTGTAGGTGCTTTTGTAAATGTATTTTTGGGGGTCTGAAATGGATTAAACTAATTTTCATTATTTCTTATGGGAACAAATTCCTTCGGTATCAGCACTTGAATAGCCATCTGGAATGAATTAAGCTCGTAAATAGAGGTACCACTGTATGAGTACAGTGGTACCCCGACTTACGATATTTTTTCATTCCAGAATGCTGTTCAAGTGCCATTACCAAACGAATTTATCTCCATAAGAAATGATGTAAAATAGACTAGTCCTTTTAGACCCCCAAAATTACACTTACAAAAGCATTTAAAAAAATCAACTTACATAAAAGGGTGAGTTTGGGGACCATCATAAGTCGGGGTACCACTGTATTTAGTTTAGGGTGAGTAGGTGGTTTTTGAGAAGAGTCTTAAATTGAAGTTCAGGCCAGGTTGTTTTAACATTTTCTGGTAATGAATTCCAGATTTTGGGGCCCTTTATGTGAATAGAGTTTTTACACAGGGTGATATGGAACAATGCCACTGAACTGGAATGTTTCCAGTTATTCTTTGACGAACCCCTGATGGACATTATTATCAGGGAAAGCAACATATACTTCGATTACACCATGGCAAACACGATTCTTTCACCAAAATCACGTCTACACCAGTGGAAGGAGACAACTGTGACAGAGATGTATCTTTTTTTTGCCACAATAATGCTTATGCCACATGTGTATAAGCACCATATCAAATCATACTGGTCAACAGACTGATTCATTGCAACACCAGTTTTCAGTGATATTATACCAGTGAATCGATTTATGCTACTATTACGGATGCTCCACTTCTCAGACAAAACCAGGCCTGACAGAACCGACAGGTTATATAAAATTAGGAATGTGTTTCTGTATCTGAAAGAGAAATTCAATATGTATTTTTATCCCTTCAGGAAGCTTGTTATTGACGAGTCTTTAATTCTGTTCAAAGGTAGACTGTCATTCAAGCAGTATATACCAAGCAAAAGGAAACGTTTTGGTATAAAGTTGTTTGTGCTTTGTGATTGCTACAGTGGTATTGTACACTGGAAGTAATACATTGAAAGATACCAGGAAGTTACTGGGTATCTCTGGTGATGTGGTTAGAACAATGATGGAACCATATCTTGGCAAGGGGCATATATTATATACTGATAACTGGTACACAAGCCCCTTCCTCAGTGATTTTTTTGCGAGTGAACATGACAGATGTGTGCGGAACAGTTCGTGCAAATTGTAAGCATACGCCTAGGTTCAATGCTGGCACTCGTAGAGGTGAGGTGCAGGTATTTGCTGCCAATTATATCATGGCATTTCGGTGGCATGACAAACGAGATGTCACACTGTTGTCATCCATTCACCCTAATGAAATGGCAGACAGTGGCAGGGTGAATATAGAGACCGATGAACCCATTCTAAAACCTGCAGCTGTGATGGACTACACTCTCAATATGCGTTCAGTGGACAAATGTGACATGCAGATTGGGTTTGCTGATTGTGTTAGAAAAAGTTATAAGTGGTACATAAAACACTTTTTTCACATTCTGGACATTTCCATGCTCAATGCTTATAATGTTTATAAGTTGAAGACCACAAACAAACCACCATATGGCGAATTTTGTTTGTCTGTCATCAGGCAAATAATCACCAAGTACCAAGAAACACCACCTGCAATAGAAAACCGCCCACGAAATTACCAACAACTACCCTCTCGTCTGAGGCTTGGTGGTGAACACTTCCTAATGAAACTGCTTTCTACTGCTTGCAAGACAAAGGCTCACAAGAGGTGTTATGTCTGTGCACATACAAAAAGACGCCCACAGCAATGCAAAGACACTCGTTATATGTGTGTGAAATATTAAACACCACTGTGCATGGAACCATGTTTCAGAGACTTCCACAGGCTGCAGAACTTCTAGAAACATGTGCAGTGACTCAATATGTGTATATATATGAGTGAACAATTTTTATAAACATTATTTTACATTGTACATTGTTGTACATATGTTTTGTAAACAAAATAGTGATAACAAATTTTATGTCAATATTGTGTAAAAATTAGCAAGTGAATATTTGAAAAACAGCCGTTATATTGCTCTCACAGGCCATAAAAGTTATTTGAAAAAAAAATTAAAATTGATAAGAAAACAACTTCAAGAAAGAAAAAAGAAAATTACCGGCTAACCGGAAGTCACTGATGTTGCCGTCAGCGGTTCATTTTCTGTCAACTTGAAGCCTCCATATCTTTGTAAGTATTGATCGCAAATTTTTTGGTTTAGCTATTTAGATTTAGAAAAAACTCTATCCTTTCATAAGATAAAATAATTTTTTTTTCCAAATATTTTTCGACCCCAGGAAAAGGTTTCCGAGAAGGCCTGTCAACCCCCAAAGGGTTAAATTCCACCAATATAACAGGCTAGGCCTGGGGACAATTGGTCCCAGATGATGAGGGGTACTTGTACCTCCTCCCATGGGAGACATAGGACTCAGACACTCCCATGACAGGGAGCCAAGGCCAGGTCACCATCTGGAAAAGACCCGAGCCGAGAGAGTACCGGCGAATCAACAACAACAACAACAACCAATATAACATTTGTTTTTGCAAACATACAGGGTCTAAAGCCGTCAAAAAACAACAAAATTCCTTACATCAAGGGACTGCTCATGGAGTCAAATGCAATGTTTGCAGCATTCACAGAGACCCACATAAAGGATCATTGTGACAAGGAAATATGGATCCCAGGTTATAACCTATTCAGATGTGACAGACTAAACAGACAACAAGGAGGGGTTGGCTTGTACATCAGAGTCGCTCATTTGCTCAGAACTATTAAACACCTCAAATGATGTAGTTGAAGTTTTGGCAGTAAAGCTTGAAAACCAAAACCTTGTCATTGTGGTGATATACAAGCCTCCAGATGCAGCTTCCCAGCAATATGAGGAGCAGCTTTAGAAAATTGACCACTGTCTGGAAAATCTCCCAACTACTGCCCCAAACATCTTACTACTAGGAGATTTCAACTTGAGACACCTAAAATGGAGTATAGCAATTGCTACAGTGTTATGGTCCTTGAAGGTGAGATCCTCTGTTATGATCACTCCCAGGTCTTTGACATTAGTTTTTCGCTCTATTGTGTGGTTGAAATTTGTTTTATACTCCGATGAGATTTTAATTTCCTCACGTTTTCCATATGGAAGTAATTGAAATTTCTCATCATTGAACTTCATATTGTTTTCTGCAGCCCATTTAAAGATTTGGTTGATGTCTGCTTGGAGTCTTGCAGTGTCTTCAATGGTGGACACTGTCAATCAGATTCAGGTGTCATCTGCAAAGGAAGACACGGCATTGTGGCTGATATCCCTGTCTATGTCCGATATGAGGATTACGAACAGGATGGGAGCGAGTACTGTGCCTTGTGGAACAGAGCTTTTCACCATAGCCGCCTCAGACTTTACTCTGTTGACTGCTACTCTTTGTGTTCTTCTTGTTAGGAAATTATAGATCCATCTACCCACTTTAACTGTTATTCCTTTATCACGCATTTTGTGTGCTATCACACTATAGTTACACTTATCAAAGGCTTTTGCAAAGTCTGTGTATATAACATCTGCATTCTCTTTGTCTTCTAGAGCATCCAGAACCTTGTCGTAGTGGTCCAGTAGTTGGGAGAGACAGGAGCGACCTGCTCTAAACCCATGCTGCTCTGGGTTGTGTAGTTGATGGGTATCTAGATGAGTGGCGATCTTGCTTCTTAGAACCCTTTCAAAGATTTTTATGATATGGGACATTAGCACTATTGGTCTGTAGTTCTTTGCTATTGCTTTACTGCCCCCTTTGTGGAGTGGGGCTATGTTTGTTGTTTTAGTACCTGCAGGACGACCCCAGTGTCCATGCTCCCTCTCCATAGGATGTTAAAAGCATGTGATAGGGGCTTCTTGCAGTTCTTAAAGAGTTAGTTAGTTTGATATCTTTATTATGCACCCCATACCCATCCTGTGGGCGGTAGTCAAAAAATTACAGAGGTACATAATGGGTCCAGGGACTGGACCTCAAAGTTTGATAGCTGAGCAAGTTACAAAGGTAATGAACTCAGATGGTCACAATCATGACAAGTTACAAAGGTATTTGCAGATTACAGAGGTATATATAGGGTCCAGAGACTGGGCCCCAAAGTTTTGATAGCTGAACAAGGTACAATGGTAATTAATTCACTAGTTACAAGGTAATGAATCATGTAAGTAAATTTACTTACGTCTGTACATGGTTGCACTCATGAACAAATTATAAAGCAATGAGCAATCTATTAGTCTACACCCAGCCACAACTATAATGAGTTATTGGTGCAAATTTTAATTGTTGGGTCACACACACACACATATACATATACACATACACACGCATACATGTATATACATACACACATACACATACACACATGTACATACACACACACACACACACGTGTCAATGCTTTATTTACAGGGAGCAAAGTCAGGGTATTTTTCCAGAATGGTCTGTAATATACCACTGTGGATAAAATACTTTGACATATCTTGAACATTTCTGAATGAGTAGTCTCTGAATTCATTAATTTTATCGCACTCCAGTACATAATGACGCAGGGTGTGACAATAATCCAACTGGCAAAGTTTACATCTTGTTTGGTCTACATCTGGTGGTGGTGATTTAACCTGCCAAAGATACTTGTAACCCAGCCGGAGGCGGGCGGTAGTGACATCCAAGAGTCTGCTTATTTTGTTGGATGCACCATAGACATGTGGCTCCTCCTGCATGATAGAATGATGATAGATGGACTGACTGGTGTCAAACTCCCTGAGTCTTAAGTCAATAAAATTCAGTTGAAGTTCTTTTCGTATTATTGTTCTCAAACTGCTAACTGACAAGCCAAGATTGTAATCTATCCCCTCTTTGAAAGCATAAAACTTAGCCAATTTATCAGTTCTATCATGCATCTGAAGACCAATGTGAGATGGAATCCACAGCATGTGCACTCTGACTCTACTATCCAGAATCCTACCATACCTGTGCCTGGCTTCTGACACGAGCATGCTACAAGTTATACTTGATGAGTTGAGAGCATTTATGGATGACAGAGAATCAGTTACAATTAGAGAGTTAACCTTAGATACATGGACGCATTTGAGTGCAAGGAGTATGGCAAACAGTTCTGTCTGAAGGGTAGAGGCCCAGTTATTGATGCGTGCTCCAATTTCTTTAAGAGAGCCATCACTCTGTATGACAACAGCAGCACTACCAGCTGCACCAGTGGATTGGTGAACAGAACCATCAACGTAAATAATTTGTGAGAGAGTGTGCTGTTTGGCTAAATTATCAATACAGTTTAAGGCATCATGTTTGGCTTCAAGGCGAAGCTTTGGTTGTGATTTAAGAAGTAGTTTGGGGGAAATGGAGGGATGGTAGTTTGGAATGGGGTAATATTCCATGGAGCGGAGAAGTGCCGCTGTTGCCTTACTTGCCACAGATCATGTATCTGATTCATGCGGAGGTCGGTTCCAGTTTTTTCGATCCATCTGGAGGGATGTTCACCAGTGCTGAGGAAAGTTTGGAGGGCTTCTGTGCATGGGTTTGAATGGGCTTGCCTGAGCATATTAACCCCAATTAGGATATTTCTTTCAGTAACACGATCTCTGATGCTTGGAATATCAAGTTCTTTCTGCATATTTAAAATTTTGGCAGTACGAGGGCATCCTAAAATGATCCTCATTGCTTCGTTCTGCAGTTTTTCCAGCCCTCCAAGCTTCCAGTCAGACACAAGAGCAAGTAGTGGGGCAGCATAATCAACTAATGATCTAATATAAGCAAGATACATCATTTTCACAATTTTAACATTAGCACCATACCTGGGGTGAAACCCTGCCACAACTCTAAGTGCTCTCAGCCTTTCTTTGTATTGACGACAAAGTCTCGTTACAACAGGTCCAAGTAGTGGGACCTCAAAGCCTAGATACCTGTATCTGTTTACATATTCTAAAAGAGACCCATCATGCAACTGGATCTGGCGAACTGTGCTCTCTGTCGAGGAGGACGCCTATTGAGTATCTTTGTTTTATCAGTAGAGATTATCAACCCCAGGTCCTGACACGAGGCTAGTACATGGTTAAGGATGTTTTGGGTGTTGGAGAATCTGGTGGTGTGAATCATTATATCATCAGCAAACCTGATCATATAATGATGGGGCTGGCTAGGCATAGCATTAAGTAAGGCATTAATTAGAATATTGAATAGAGTGGGACTGAGCACACCTCCCTGTGGGGTTCCTAATTCAAAGTCTTTAGTTATACTTCTATGCCTCTGGAACAACACAGAAGACTTTCTGTTGGACAGGTAGCCTTTAATCCAGCGGAGAAGCCATCCTCCAACATCCATTCTGGCAAGTTCACTAATGATTACATGTCTGTTGGCAACATCAAAAGCAGATTTAAGGTCAAGGAAGGTAGTGTATGAGCTGTCAGTGTGCAGAGTGAGAAAGGTAGCTATGCATTGGTGCACACTCCTTCCATGCATGAAACCATGCAACCGGGGGGACAAAAAATGTTTGATTCTGTACATGAGACAATTAAGAATCATCCTCTCAAATGTTTTACATAAGCAGCTAGTAAGAGATATTGGGCGAAATGAATTTTGTTGATTGGGCTTAGGAATGGGAATGATGAGGCTGTTGGTCCAAGATTTAGGGAGCTCCCCAGTTACATAGCTCATGTTGTATAATTCGAGTAAAGGATTGCCTGGTACTCGACACAGCAATCTTAGTATATTGTAGGTAATACCATCCTCACCAGGTGACGTGGAGTTGCCTTTAGTTAGTGCTGCATCAAGTTCAAAGTCAGTGAAAGGAATGTTACAGTCATCTTCCTTGCTGAGCATAAAACAAACAAGTCTCTCCCTAGCATCATATTTGTCATTTAATTTCGCCTGTGTGGTACTGGGAAGATTTTCATAGCTTGATGTAACAGCCCAAGCACTGACTAGCTCATTCGCCCTATGTAAGGGATGAGGGTGTGCAATCTGACCGGTTCTGTTACCCTTAATTCTATTTATGTCCCTCCATGGTGTGAGCATTGAGACCATTGACAAATTTTTCCCAGTCAGTTTGCCGCAGCTCTGTCATACGCTCTCTGGCAGCAGCAAGGGCAGTTTGAAAGAGTCTCAGCATTCCAGGGGTACGATGTTTTCTATAGGCTAGGCCTATTCTGCGAGCAGTACGTTTCAGTGTTCGAAGTTTAAGATCATTGTAATAAGTATGGTTATTATAGGAGGTATGATTGTTATGGAAGTTGGTTGGGTTAACAGTTCCAGGAGGTTTTTGAGGCGGCTCTAAGTAGTTCTGAATACTGCTCACAAGGTCATTGTTAAAGGTCTCAACAGAGGAACACACATAGAAATTATACCAGTCAGTCACATGCGCAACAAAGTCCTCATGTTGATCAGGGGGAACATTAAAACGTTTCCGTTTGAATATTCCACCAGGAAGGATAGTATTACCTATATCTAGTGAGGTTAGCCTTGGGAAATGGTCTGATGATATATCTGATACAATGGTAGACTCACAGCTGGCAGAAGTAATGTTGAAGCCAAGACACAGATCAAGGATGCCTCCATAGATATGTGTGGGTTCAAGGTCACCTACAATTTGCACATTATCATGACTGTTTAACAGTGACAGCAGTTGGTTACCATTACGATTACCAAACTGTGAGCTTCCAATGCTTTTGTGTCTTGCATTATAATCTCCAATTATAAGAGTAGGCTCAGACTGAGCACAAGTTGGGAGCTCCAAGTAATTGAACTTATCAGCAGGAGCATACAAATTAAATATGTTGAGAGCAGAGTTCCCAATATAAATCCTAACACCATGGTATTGCAGTCCCTCTGTTTTCTTATGTGTGAGAAGTTGATGGGGAAGTTATTTTTTAATATATAGAACACAAGAGTTAGTAGATTTGAGATTATATGCAATAAATGATGGCAATTTAGGGGGCTGGGATTTTTCAGGGACTCTGCACTCTTGTAGACACACAATATCAATGGGTTCGGTGGTTACTTTATGATGAAGGTCAGGAAGTCTTTTTCTAAGTGATGCAATATTCCAGCTAAAAATATTAAGTTTATGCGAGGACTGATCCATTATAGAAGTCCTGGAATCTGGCTTAATTTCTCAGCACAATGAAAAAATTGTTCATATAAAGAGCAGACCTCATCAATGTCAGCAGTGTTACCCTGGTCCATGAGTTTTCTGAGTGCACTACCAGTTGTGAGGCCTCGTGGCAGTCTTAGTTTACACAGAACACGACGCTGTTCATGTGTGAATGTATGATAGGTGGCACTACCACTCACATTCCCTCCTCCACTACCATTACACACATCACTATAACTGTCATCACCAACACCACTATCAACATTGTGTTCATTACATTTATCAGCAGTGCTATATTCAACATTAATGTCAATGTGGTTAACCTCATCACACTCGGCATCACCACTTACATGACCTTCATCACTATTACTAACATTATGGAAACCACTGCCCTCATCACACTTGGCACCACCTGTGGGGAATTAAGAGATTACCTGTCTGGGCTTCACCGCCACTTACAACAAAATAATCTCCCGGGGAGTGGACCGACTAGTATAATTTTACCGCGGTTACCCCCATTGAGGCGTGTGAGAAAACTTGCCCCATTCCTGGTCACATTTAAGGGGACCCTTCGATATTCTCACTCTAAATCCACATCTATCCTTGACCAGTTTATTAAGAATGAGTAACACCAATGGTTACGGTATTGTTAAATTTTGTGGACTGTATGGGTTAATGTCTGACTGATTGGGGAGAAGGAGGAAAGAGTACAACTTAATATCACTCACCCTTTATCCGTGCCATTGCTGTTCACTTGAAGATCCCGTCATTATCATTCCCACCGCAAACCCACATTATCCCAACATACCTACTGGCCAGACGGTTGCTAAGACAATAAGAGTACTTACAGTGGGGAAGAAACAACATTCTTGTCGCTATTCTTCGACGGATCTCGTGGTCCTGCTCGGTAGATTATTCTTCCGGCAAGACGATGATGTTGGTGGTTGTCCCGATGAGTCAAGAGAAGATTGATCCCTTGAACTCTCTTACGCCCACGAGACTGGGCGTTATTTAACGTGGTTGGTCGGGGTAGTGATTCATATCCTCTCACTAAACCCCTTCAGTAGATTTTATACGCAACACTTTACACACTATTCACACGTCGGTTTAATGTCCCATTAATTTACCCTCGTTAGAAGTTAATCCATTAATAATTGTGTAAGATGAACGTTGATCGAAGCGACGCACATTTCCGCCATCAACACCGCCATCAACACCGCCATGACGGCGTCGCTCACTGTTTAACACATTATCACTCTATTATTACAGTTTCTTGGACTTAATGTCCCACATTATGCCCGGCGAATATTCACAACATTCACTATTGTGAAGAGAGACCATTAACCGCGATTTGGTCGTAGTAAACGCCGATTTCAATCTCCATTATATCCAGAGCCCACCCATCGTTCACCTCCATTCACCTTTATCCCACGAGCGCGACTGCCCTCGTATGACCCAGTCCCGCGTACCCAAGCCACCGTCGCGATGGTTCTTTCCTCATATCAAGAAAAATACGAACCAACAGCCACACATTAAGAATATTCACATTAGAAAGGCTATCGAGTATAACCTTTCGGGAAAATACCCAATATTGTCCACACTGCGGCCGGGCAGAGTTCGTTGTTAGACGATTCAAATCGAGTCATTTTGTAACAGGAGTTTCCAGCCCGCCCGGGACTGAACAGCTGTCTTCCTGGTAGGCCGAACCACACTTTCTGTCTCTGGTATCCCCTGGTCTGTGTCGTCTTCAACATCACTCGTGTCACTTTCCCTTAGGGTTTCGTTCACAGTTGATAGAACTCCTTTAATTCTAAGGGATTAACTTATTAATGGTACGTAAACTCTCTTGGCCTCGACACAACATTTTGACATTCCTGACAACACCCTGAGCGTCTGGATACAATGTTACTATCTTACCCAGAGGCCACAATGTTCGAGGTTGCTCAGTATCAATTAACACAATGTCACCCGGTTGAATATTCTGTCGATTAGCCGCTTCTGACGCACCATAAAAATGTTCACGTAGTGTAAGGAGATACTCTCTACGCCACACATTAGACCAGTGATTAATTACTTTATTTAACATCTTAAATTTATCACTTAATACTGTCACATTATTATAATCTTCATCAATTTCCTCAGGATTATCTCTATAGATAGGTGCAGCTTCTAGTTTCCGCCCACATATCAAGTGAGAAGGAGTCAGTACTTCTGCGTCGGGAGTATCAATTATGTACGAGAGAGGACGATTATTTATCCGATTCTCTGCCTCCACCAATACTGCCCGGAATTCCTCCAAGTTAATTCGTTTCCGGTGTAGTACTTTACACAGACACCTCTTCACTGTACCTATCAGTCTTTCATACAATCCCCCTTGCCAAGGGGCCCTGGGAGCTATAAACTTCTAGCCACACCCTCGCTGATTTAACAGAGACTGTACTTCATTACTCTCATTTAATTCCCTCAAATGTTGCGCTCCCGCTACAAAGTTAGTGGCATTATCTGAAATCATTAGTCTCCGACAGGATCTCCTAGCTGCAAATTTACGAAACAGCTGTATGAACTGTTCTGCAGACAAATCCTGTGCCACTTCTAAGTGTACTGCCCTTGTAGCGGTACAAGTGAATAGACACACATACACCTTTAAAGGAACACCATCTGCAGTACCCGTTAAAATGATGGGACCACTGTAATCCACACCGGTTACATCAAATGGCTTTATTAACTGCACTCGTTCCTTGGGCAATGGTGGAGGTCCTGGATACATATAGGTTCTGGCATCCACTGACGGCACACTACACATGTCTTGATGACTCGTTTCACACTCTGTCGTCCTTGAGGGATCCAGAAAGTTTCCCTAATACAATTTAAGGTATCTTGTACTCCACCATGCATCACATTTTTATGGGCATTTAATACAATTAAAGTTGTCAGAAGATGAGTCTTGGGCAGCAAGATAGGGTGTTTAGTATATTCACTCAATTCAGCATTTTGCAATCTACCTCTGCACTTGATTACGTCATCCTCCAAGTATAGCCCTAATTTCTCTATTATTGTACCCTTCCCAAGTTTTCCATCCCTTAGTAATTTAATCTCCTCTCCATAGATTTCTCCTTGTACTCTCTGTACCCAGTATTTCAGGGGATGAGGAAAATCATACGGGATATTCATCTTGTTTATGAATTTAAACACCAACTTCGTGACATTAATCAATTTTGGGAAGGATGAGTATCTATTTATATCAATGGCTAAGGAGGGACCGAGGACTGGAGCCGTGTTCACAGTAATTTCCACCGGAGCAATATGCGCCTTTTGAACAGGCCAGTTACTTTTATCCACCAACCAACTGGGTCCCTTAAACCATGATAAAGTTTTCACAAATTTTACATAAGTCAACCCACGAGACAAGAAATCAGCTGGGTTCTCCGCCCCGGGAATATGGTTAAAAGTTAACTTATGTTGACCCAAACTGTCATATTTCTCTTGCATCTGGTTAATTTCTGCGACTCTATTTTGCACGAATATAATCTTGCTGGTTCCGTTGTGGATCCACTGCAAGGATACCTCATTATCAGACCAAATTATGGTGTCGCTAATATTTATCTCCGGCAATTTACTCCGTATATAATCAGCTAATTTGACACCCACATAAATGGCGGTTAATTCCAACTGAGGTAAGGTACGTAATTTAATTGGAGCCACTTTAGCTTTAGACATGACAAGAGAAATGTCTTTATTACATTGAAGATAAGCGACTGCTCCATACGCTAATTTAGAAGCATCGCAAAAGATGTGGAGTATATGATTCCCTTCTTGAACTGCCACCCGGCGCGGGAACTCCAACATTGGAATTTTCTCGTAATCACCAATTAATTCTTCCCACCTGTTAACGAATTCCTCAGGTAGGGTTTCATCCCAAGCACAATTCTGCTTCCATGCCTCTTGTACCAACAATTTCCTCGGATTGTAAGAGGCCCCACTAAGCCTAGTGGATCGAAACATTTTGAAATTTCAGCAAGTAGGACTCTCTTAGTTAATTTATTGGGCATACTATAATTATTAGGCTTTAACGATATCAAGTCTCTCTCAGTATCCCAAGTCAGTCCCAATACATTGCTACACCCAGATACTCCATCTCCGGGATTGTCTTTATTTATTCGGTCCTTTAACCTGGACGAATTACTGTTCCACTCCCTGAGAGGCATATTTGCACCTTGCATTATGTCATTAGCCCCTTCATATATCTTCATTAGCTCCTCTTCAGTTGACGTCACACCCAGGAAATTGTCCACATAGAATTGTTTACTCATTATTTCACTCAGTGGACCACCTGTACGTTTAAGATGCGCATTTATCGTCGCCTGAAGTAAGAACGGACTAGAAGTAGCCCCGAATAAGACACTTCTGAATCTGAAGGTTTTCAGCGGACTAAGTGGATTGCTAGGATCCTCTGGCCACAGAAATCTTGTGTAATCCCGATCCGTTTCTTGCAATCCCACTCTCAGGAAAGCTTTACTTATATCTGCCGTAAAGGCATAATTATTAACTCTGAAATTCAACAACACATCTCCAATTTCTCCGTCAGCGACGGACCTGTCATTAAACAGTCATTCAAACTAGGTACATTTTTATTACCCCTGGCACTACAATTAAACACGATCCTCAAAGGAGTGGTTTTCGAATCCTTCTTCACTCCGTGATGAGGTAAGTAGTGGCCATGAATATTGGCTTGCTCAGGGGGTACCTCCTCTATGAACTGGTTAATTAACTGTTATTAATGATCCCATTATAAGCAGTCAGCAATTCTGGTGTCTTACTCAATTCGTGGAGCTGGGCCTTTAACTGACCATACGCCATCCGGTAATTAGTGGGTAGTTCCGGATGGTTTAGCTTCCATGGGAGTCGCACCCAGTATTGTCCAGACTCGAATTTAACATCCTTCAGGTATTGTTCCTGAGTGAAGGAATCATCTGGACTTTCTTCATTTACATTAATCCCAATACTGTCCAGTTCCCACAATTTGTGCACTGGTTCAACAGCATTCTCTATTGAAGAATATGTACACTGGGGTGACGTTTCATGAGTAAGACACACAGTGACTGCATTTACGGCTTCCTCCAGTCATTCATTACTGCGAGGAAGCCTGCCATAAATTACATGGCCTGCACTAGTGTTGAGAAGAGTGACACCGCATCTCTTCGTCATACCCTTCACAAAGGCTGCATAATAGTCGCTGCCTATTAATACACCTATTGGTCCCACAGAGTCATTATTGACCACTGAGGGTGCCAGTTTCACATTATTCTGTGAGAGTCTCTGCGTGGTGGCATTAAGACCCACAGTGGAGATCTTCTCCGGTAGTCTATCCACGACTACTGCATTAACTTGGGTCCTCTCTGCCCAGACCGACGTTTATATAAACCGTGTCATATGACTGGGCCCTTTTATCTGAGAGAAAACCCGACAATTTTAATGTGGTAGGATCCCCCCTTCGTACTTTCATCCCATTAAGGCAACTGCGCTTTATGAAAGTACGTTGTGATCCCTGATCTAACAACGCTGTTACAGTCTTGGATTTACGCCATTTACCTTTAACTGTCATATCCAACACAGGTAGTGCTACTTCAGCTAAACCATTACGAACGTTAGCTGCAAGTTTTACGTGCGCCACTGTAGTGTCGGGGTGATTATCCTTACCATTACTAGGATTACGCCCGCTCTTACACATCACTATGTGGTGCCTGCCATTATTGCATTGGTGACAAGTATTCAGTTTGGTCTGGCAATCCCTCACATTATGATTACCAAGACATCGAATACACCGGTCTAGTTCATCCAATCTCTTCACTTTCGCCTCCCAAGAATTGTAGGTAACGCAAAGTTTAGAGAGATGGGTTTCATTACAGAAGAGACAGTCTCTCTTCTCTTGGCTCGACAGCTTACCCCCCGGGTTACCCTTATTGGGGTGTTTATTCTTTCTGTCTTGTTGTGACGAACCACTATTACTGGTCCCGGTCACTTGATATGTGCCAACATAACCCTTTTTAGTGGTCGGGTTGTAACTATTACCATTGGGATAATTTTTCCCTTTGTGGAACTTAGTTGATGACTCGACGTCACTATGACCGGTATTCTTAAAGGTGGGGGGCTGGCTAGTTTGCAACTGAACAATTAATTCTTGCAAACCTATCCTTATTTCCTCCAACCCAAAGTAACCTTTATGATACTTGTTAGACAACCACTCTATCGTCTTATGGTTCAATTGAGGTTGTATCATCCCACTCAATAACCAATCTGATGCCTCCAGATTATGTTTATTACTCAAGATTTTGAGGGTGCTCTCTAGTTTAATCCGAAATTGTTGCAAGCTTTTATAGTTGTGCTCTGGAGTTTTCAATTTAACCAGCGCAGTTATTAGATCCAGTCTACGCTGTTCCGTATTACCATAGGTACTCTTTAACAGACTAACAGCTTCTGTATAAGAGTCGTTTATATTGGGGAAGGCCTGAATGAGAATGAGGGCATCTCCCCTCAATTGTCCCTTTAAATAAATCAACTTATTAACATGTTCAAGATCATTCCTATCATGTACCATTGCCTTAAAAATGGACCAAAATTCCTCCCAGCTGTAACGACAGCAATTGTACCTCTGGGAGTTTGGGGAGGGACATCTTATTTACGGTGCGAGGCTGGCCCACTAAGTTATTTACACTCTTTGTACTGTGCAAAGCCCTAGTTTTACAGGACAGAATATGTTCCTCCACTTCATAATATTGCTCAAACAGTGTTTCTATTTCCTCATTATCTGTACAATTCTCCATAAGGTCCTTTTCATATTCCTTAAACCACAACTTGTATGACTCATATTTACTATCTAAGGAGTCTAAATACAATTTTAATTCAT
The DNA here is from genome assembly GCA_009830355.1 of Cherax destructor. Lineage (NCBI taxonomy): Eukaryota > Metazoa > Arthropoda > Malacostraca > Decapoda > Parastacidae > Cherax > Cherax destructor. The sequence continues at coordinate 40,176 of WNWK01017080.1, forward strand.
CGGGGTCCACTGTACCTTGATCCATGAACTCCATGCACTTATTGAGTGCCTTTGTAACATGACCCTTACGAGCTTGTAACGAGGCTTTCTTTGCTTTAAGATCCCTGGGCTTGACACTCCCAGCAGTTTCATCGGGTCCAGCCATGGTTATAGGATTAATAACCACTGATGTCACAAATTAAATAAATTGTTTATAAAGGTGATTATCAAACCTTACTTTTGCACAAATCGTAGCCACGCCTGGGCTAGCAATTATTTGGACTAATTATTACAATTCACCCCACAATTAATTAATCTGTGTACTCTATACTCACTTTCTACAATCAGTCACTTAATTATTAAATAATTAATTCAATAATGATTAATTCACTAATCACATCCGGTTCGAAGGACCAACGGGCGATGTGGGGAATTAAGAGATTACCTGTCTGGGCTTCACCGCCACTTACAACAAAATAATCTCCCGGGGAGTGGACCGACTAGTATAATTTTACCGCGGTTATCCCCGTTGAGGCGTGTGAGAAAACTTGCCCCACTCCTGGTCACATTTAAGGGGACCCTTCGATATTCTCACTCTAAATCCACATCTATCCTTGACCAGTTTATTAAGAATGAGTAACACCAATGGTTACGGTATTGTTAAATTTTGTGGACTGTATGGGTTAATGTCTGACTGATTGGGGAGAAGGAGGAAAGAGTACAACTTAATATCACTCACCCTTTATCCGTGCCATTGCTGTTCACTTGAAGATCCCATCATTATCATTCCCACCGCAAACCCACATTATCCCAACATACCTATGGCCAGACGGTTGCTAAGACAATAAGAGTACTTACAGTGGGGAAGAAACAACATTCTTGTCGCTATTCTTCGACGGATCTCGTGGTCCTGCTCGGTAGATTATTCTTCCGGCAAGACGATGATGTTGGTGGTTGTCCCGATGAGTCAAGAGAAGATTGATCCCTTGAACTCTCTTACGCCCACGAGACTGGGCGTTATTTAACGTGGTTGGTCGGGGTAGTGATTCATATCCTCTCACTAAACCCCTTCAGTAGATTTTATACGCAACACTTTACACACTATTCACACGTCGGTTTAATGTCCCATTAATTTACCCTCGTTAGAAGTTAATCCATTAATAATTGTGTAAGATGAACGTTGATCGAAGCGACGCACATTTCCGCCATCAACACCGCTATCAACACCGCCATGACGGGCGTCGCCACTGTTTAACACATTATCACTCTATTATTACAGTTTCTTGGACTTAATGTCCCACATTATGCCCGGCGAATATTCACAACATTCACTATTGTGAAGAGAGACCATTAACCGCGATTTGGTCGTAGTAAACGCCGATTTCAATCTCCATTATATCCAGAGCCCACCCATCGTTCACCTCCATTCACTTTTATCCCACGAGCGCGACTGCCCTCGTATGACCCAGTCCCGCGTACCCAAGCCACCGTCGCGATGGTTCTTTCCTCATATCAAGAAAAATACGAACCAACAGCCACACATTAAGAATATTCACATTAGAAAGGCTATCGAGTATAACCTTTCGGGAAAATACCCAATATTTTCCACACCACCGCTTATATGGCACACATCACTATTACTAACATTATGGAGACCACTGCCCTCATCACACTCGGCATCAATACTTATAGTACACTCATAACTATTACTAACATCAGAGACAGCACTGCCCTCAGCATGATGCTCACTATAGTTATCAACACAGCTGTTGGGTTCGTCATTGCCGTAAGTAAGGACACCACCATCACCTTGTTCATCAGCCTTACACTCGCTTTCAGAATTTGTGACAATCTTGCTATTGGTATGCTCTACACATCTTTCTTTGTGCTGCTCAAGTTGTTGCTTCAGGAGAAATTGCTGTCTCTCCAGTAGTCCTATGTGGGACTTCAGGTTGTATACCACACGAGCAAGACTAGGAACATCTGGAGACGTGAAGCCCGGTCAGCTGAGCTTTGGGGGCTGACTGTCAGCTGACTCAGCTAGACTGGCATTGACAGCAGACGTGGAGCTCTGTTGATGTGCTTCCCAGGTGATTTCTCAACCCCATTGTCTGAGGGCAGGCATGAGCCAGTATTCAGACTCCAGGTATCTGGTAGGCCTGGGGGTCATAATGGAGGTGCAGGGTGAGGTGCGGTTGGCTGCGATGTGGGCAGCCCTCCCCTGCAGTCAGCATGAGCTGTGACTCCCGAAGTCTTACAATTGATACATCGCTTAGCAACAGTCTGGTGCTGTTTGATCAAATCATAACACCGCTCAGAAGAATGAGCATTGGCACACACTGCACACCAGTATGACTTAGCTGGGCATTTCCTGGAATGTGGCCCCAACGTTGACACTTATAACATCGACGTTGAGGAGGTCTACAATGCAATGTTAAGAGCCTGTTAGGGGAGCACGGAGGAATATAGCGGGCAAAGTCCCCTGGCCAGTCCACTCCAGCAATATCAGATCGTTGGGAAGTCGACAGGGCTTGCAACTTGCTCTGACACCAGATATTTAGGATTCAAGTGCTTGTTGACGTTGGTTGACAATGAGCACTTTAGGTGCCCTAGGTGGGGGCAGCTCGGAGTTTGATGTTGGCATATTCTTTAAAAAGAAGTTTGTCTATAAATGTTGAATCATTAGGCACAAATACGTAGTTTCCTCATCATGGGGGAAACTTGATGTTTTCTCTGGGTTGTTTTACACTAGCTTCATAAAACCAATTACACTTACTCTCTTGATCAGTGGTTAGGGAAACTAACTCGACAGTTTGGGAGGGTGTGCCCCTGTATTGCTTGCCGCAAGCTTTTCTGGAAGCCCGTTCCTTTTTCCGAGAGTGTTTACTAAGGTATGCTTCAAATCTGCCTTCACCATCATTTACGTCATCAAGACCATCAACTATACTCATAGCTGACACAGCAGTTTCACACTGGCGATGGGCGGTGTATAGGAGGGTCAAGGGACATTCACCTCACTAGACAAAGGCAAAGGGTGTCAGTGGCCCTTTTTTAATCATTAACTGGGCCCGCAGGGAGTTACCCAAA
>WNWK01017081.1:0-43240 GCA_009830355.1 Cherax destructor
CAAAAAACGCAGGGAAGGGGCCAGCAGCATGTGTGAAGTAGCAAAGGGAAAAGTGAATGACAACCACAGGAAATGAGCCCGTGTGAAGTGACAACAGCAGCATGTGAAGGAGCAACAGCAGCATTTTGAAGGAGCCCAAAAGTGGTGAAGGAAACAACAGCATTTTGAAGGAAAAGAGCATTGTAAGGACAACAGCAGCATGTGTGAAGGAGCAACAGCAGTGTGAAGTGAGCAACAGCAGCATGTGTGAAGTGAGCAACAGCAGCATGTGTGAAGTGAGCAACAGCAGCATGTGTGAAGGGAACAGCAGCATGTGTGAAGGGAGCAACAGCAGCATGTGTGAAGGGAGCAACAGCAGCATGTGTGAAGGGAGCAACAGCAGCATGTGTGAAGGGAGCAACAGCAGCATGTGAAGGAGCAACAGCAGCATGTGTGAAGGACAACAGCAGCATGTGTGAAGGGAGCAACAGCAGCATGTGTGAAGGGAGCAACAGCAGCATGTGTGAAGGGAGCAACAGCACCAAGTATGGAGGGAGCAACAGCAGCATATGTGAAGGGAGCAACAGCACCAAGTGTGGAGGGAGCAACAGCACCAAGTGTGGAGGGAGCAACAGCACCAAGTGTGGAGGGAGCAACAGCACCAAGTGTGGAGGGAGCAACAGCACCAAGTGTGGAGGGAGCAACAGCACCAAGTGTGGAGGGAGCAACAGCACCAAGTGTGGAGGGAGCAACAGCACCAAGTGTGGAGGGAGCAACAGCACCAAGTGTGGAGGGAGCAACAGCACCAAGTGTGGAGGGAGCAACAGCACCAAGTGTGGAGGGAGCAACAGCACCAAGTGTGGAGGAGCAACAGCACCAAGTGTGGAGGGACAACAGCACCAAGTGTGGAGGAGCAACAGCACCAAGTGTGGAGGGAGCAACAGCACCAAGTGTGGAGGGAGCAACAGCACCAAGTGTGGAGGGAGCAACAGCACCAAGTGAGGAGGGAACAGTGGCAGGTGTAGAGGAAGCAGCAGCAGATGTGGAGGAAGCAGCAGCAGATGTGGAGGAAGCAGCAGCAGATGTGGAGGAAGCAGCAGCAGATGTGGAGGAAGCAGCAGCAGATGTGGAGGGAGTAGCAGGTGTAGAGGGAGCAAAAGCAGGTTTTGAGGAAAGTGTGGAGGGAACAGTAGCAGCAAGTAGGAGGGAGCAGCAGTAGCAGGTGTTGAGGGAGCAGCAATATCAAGTGTAGAGGGAGCAACAGTAGCAGGTGTTGAGGGAGCAGCAATACCAGGTGTAGAGGGAGCAGCAATACCAGGTGTAGAGGGAGCAGCAATAGCAGGTGTAGAGGGAGCAGCAATACCAGGTGTAGAGGGAGCAGCAATACCAGGTGTAGAGGGAGCAGCAATACCAGGTGTAGAGGGAGCAGCAATACCAGGTGTAGAGGGAGCAGCAATACCAGGTGTAGAGGGAGCAGCAATATCAGGTGTAGAGGGAGCAGCAATATCAGGTGTAGAGGGAGCATCAGTAACAGGTGGAGGGAACAGCAGTAGCAGGTAGAGGGAGCAGCAGTAGCAGGTAGAGAGAACAGAAGTAGCAGGTATAGAGGGAGCAACAGGTGTGGAGGGAGTAGGTGTGGAACAGTAACGGCAGGTGGAGGTAAGTGTGAAATGAGCATGTGTGGAGAAAGTAACAGTAGGATGTGAGCAGCAGCAGGTGTTAAGGGAGCAGCACGAGCAGTGTGGAGGGAGCAGCAGGTGTGGAGAAAGCAGTAGCATGTGTGAGAAGCAGCACATGTGGGAAAAGCAGCAGGTGTGAAGCGGCAGCAACAGGTGTAAAAGGCAGCAGCAGGTGTGGAAAAGCGGCGGTACAGTGTGGAAGCGCAAAAGTGTGTGAGAAAGCGGCAGGTAATGTGGAAAAGCGGCAGTGAGATGTGTGGAAGCGGCAGTACAGGTGTGGGAAACGACAGTAGCAGGGTGTGAGAAAGCGCATAGCAGGTGTGGAAAACACAGTAGCAGGTGTGGGAAAGCAGACAATGAGTGTGGAGAAAGCGGCAGGCAGGGTGGAGAGCGGCAGTAACAGGTGTGGAAGCGGCAGTAGCAGGTGTGGAGAAAGCGGCAGTAGCAGGTGTGGAGAAAGCGGCAGTAGCAGGTGTGGAGAAAGCGGCAGTAGCAGGTGTGGAGAAAGCGGCAGTAGCAGGTGTGGAGAAAGCAGCAGTAGCAGGTGTGGAAGGCAGCAGACAGGTGTGGAGAAACAGCAGTGCAGGGTGGAGAGCACAGTAGCAGGTGTGGAGAAAGCAGCAGTAGCAGGGTGGAAAGCAGCAAGCAGGTGTGGAAAGCAGCAGTAGCAGGTGTGGAGAAAGCAGCAATGTAGGAAGTTGTAGAAAGCAGCAGTAGCAGGTGTGGAGAAACAGCAGTAACAGGTGTGGAAGCACAGTAGCAGGTGTGGAAAGCACATGCGGTTGAGAAAGCAGCAGTGAGTGTGGAGAAACACAGTAGCAGGTGTGGAGAAAGCAGCAGTAGCAGGTGTGGAGAAAGCAGCAGTAGCAGGTGTGGAGAAAGCAGCAGTAGCAGGTGTGGAGAAAGCAGCAGTAGCAGGTGTGGAGAAAGCAGCAGTAGCAGGTGTGGCTGGAACAACAGTAGCAGGTGGAAAGAGCATCAGCAGCAGGTGGGGAGGGAGCATGTGTGGTGGGAGCAGCAGCAGATATGGAAGGAGAAAAAGCAAGTGTGGGAGCAGCAGAGGTTGAGGGAGCAGGTGTGGGGTGAGCAGCACCAGCAGCTGTAGAGGAAGCAGCACCAGATGTGGAGGTAGCAGTAGGTATGAAGGGAACAGCAGGTGAAGGAGCAGATGTAGAGGCAGCATCAGCAGGTGTGGAGGAAGGAGCATCAGGTGTAGAGGTGACAGCAACAGCAAGTGGTGGAAGGAGCAGCAGCAAGTGTGATGGGGGAGCAGCAGTAGCAGGTGTGGTGGGAGAATGTATGGAGGCAGCAGGAGCAAGTGTGGATGGAGCAGCAGGTGTGGAGGGTGCAGCAGCAGGTATGGAGGGAGCAGCAGCAGCAAGTGTGGAGGGAGCAGCTGCAGCAGAAAGTGTGGAGGGAGCAGCAGCAGCAGCAAGTGTGGAGGGAGCAGCAGCAGCAGCAGCAAGTGTGGAGGGAGCAGCAGCAGCAAGTGTGGAGGGAGCAGCAGCAGCAGCAGCAAGTGTGGAGGGAGCAGCAGCAAGTGTGGAGGGAGCAGCAGCAGCAAGTGTGGAGGGAGCAGCAGCAGCAAGTGTGGAGGGAGCAGCAGCAGCAAGTGTGGAGGGAGCAGCAGCAGCAGCAAGTGTGGAGGGAGCAGCAGCAGCAACAAGTGTGGAGGGAGCAGCAGCAGCAGGTGTGGAGGAAGCAGCAGCATTAGGTGTGGAGGAAGCAGAAGCAGCAGGTGTGGAGGAAGTAGCAGCAGCAGGTGTGGAGGAAGCAGAAGCAGCAGGTGTGGAGGAAGTAGCAGCAGAAGCAGGTGTGGAGGAAGTAGCAGCAGAAGCAGGTGTGGAGGAAGTAGCAGCAGAAGCAGGTGTGGAGGAAGTAGCAGAACAGGGGAGGAAGTAGCAGCAGCAGGTGTGGAGAAATAGGCAGAAGCAGGTGTGGAGGAAGTAGCAGCAGAAGCAGGTGTGGAGGAAGTAGCAGCAGAAGCAGGTGTGGAGGAAGTAGCAGCAGAAGCAGGTGTGGAGGAAGTAGCAGCAGAAGCAGGTGTGGAGGAAGTAGCAGCAGATGTGGAGGAAGTAGCAGCAGATGTGGAGGAAGTAGCAGCAGAAGCAGGTGTGGAGGAAGTAGCAGCAGAAACAGGTGTGGAGGAAGTAGCAGCAGAAGCAGGTGTGGAGACAGCGGCAGCAGGTGTGGAGACAGCAGCAGCAGGTGTGGAGGCAGCAGCAGGTGTGGAGGGAGTGTGGCCCGCACATGGCACTGTCAAACACATATTAGCCAGCTAGACCCGTGGTGGGCGGGGCATGTTTGTCATGCAGGGGACAGGTGTGGCGCCCACGGGACAGGTGTGGCGCCCACGCCCACACAGGCAACAAGATATGCTGGAGGCGACGCCGCATCCTCGCCTCTGATCGATTGGACAAATGGTTGATGATTGAATGCAAAATGAATTCACCTGCGTTTGTTACTCACCTGTGGGCGCGGCGGGCGTGTTGGGCGTGACGAGTGGGTGTAAGAGGTCACCGCGACGAGGTAAATCAGGCAAACGCACTACTCTGGGGAATACTGAACACACAGAGAGGGAGAGTAACAAGAAACACTACCTCACTCACTGGCTCTGCCAGCCACACTCCGCCATGTTACACACAATCTTGCCAACACTACCACCCTTTATTTCGCATTTTCAACCAGAATTTTGCTCCTTTTAACGGTATGGCTGAGGGGGATTGAAGGGTAATGTTGCTGGGAAAAATGACTGGTGTCTGGTGAAAGTGATGTAATGGAGAGCTGTGAGGGTTTGTGGGTGTTGTGAGGTGTGTTATGGAGGGGAGGTGTGTGAGAGTGTTGGGAACACTGGTGGGTTAGGGCGGGGCCAGACGAGTTGTTCCGAGGCTCACTATTGGCGACGCCGCCGCCGCCGCCACCACCCACACTAACACAACTTATTATCTAACACTAACATTCATTTACTTATTTAACACAATATGCTAAAGCTGTACATTAATAAAATACAAGACAGTAAAATCTGGACACCAGTGAGAGAGAGAGGATGCTGCAGTAATTCTGCTGATCTCTGCTTCACCTGCTACACACACACACACACACACACACACACACACACACACACACACACAACTAATCAATAATATAATAGAAGTACCAGTTTCCTGTAATCAATAAAACTCTTATTATAACATCGTAACAGCATTTTCTCTCTCACACACACATACTATAAGGTAACACTCGATCGCACACAACCTTTATAGCAACTCAATATTATTTAAAATATCACTACATTGTGCAATTTTATTACATTGAGTAATTTGTTGAATCATCATAAGTAAATACCCACTTACTGACTAATAAACTTTCAAGGTATATCAATATTATCACAACTACAGTTGTAAACAAAATGGTTTGGCCTGAAAACCAATTTTCTCAACATCTCGGGGAAAGCTGAAATAAAACTCTTACTGTACATATTATATTCATGGAGAAGCGATAGACCCGTAAGGATTATACAGCTCTTGGGAAATGGAAGGCAATAAGGTTTGAGCCAAGGAAAAGCTAGCTCCAGTTCCTCGGATCATGAGACCACTAGCATCAAGGCCCCTGTGGGTCGTGCCTTCTGTGGTCTTAGTATACCTAGGAAAAATAGTCAGTGTAACTTAGAAAGGGCCTTTGATCCAAAGAACTGGAGTTACCCTCCTTGGATCGAACCTAAGTGACTTGATGCTGTGACACAATGTTCTACCTCACTGTATTGTTAGTGACTGTTGTCCTATCAAATAACACCAGCAGGTAATACTAGTAGGCAACACAGGCAGGTAATACCGGTAAACACCAGCAGGTGATATCAGTAAACACCAGCAGGCAATACCAGTAAACACCAGCAGGTAATACTAGTAGGCAACACCAGCAAGTAATACCAGTAAACACCAGCAGGTAATACCAGTAAACACCAGCAGGTAATACCAGTAAACACCAGCAGGTGATACCAGTAAACACCAGCAGGCAATACCAGTAAACACCAGCAGGTAATACTAGACCAGTAAACACCAGCAGGTAATACTAGTAGGCAACACCGGCAGGTAATACCAGTAAACACCAGCAGGTGATACCAGTAAACACCAGCAGGCAATACCAGTAAACACCAGCAGGCAATACCTGGTGGTCTGGTGGCTAAAGCTCTCGCTTCACACGGCGAGGGCCTGGGTTCGATTCCCAGCCAGGGCAGAAACATTGGGCGTGTTTCTTTACACCTGTTGTCTATGTTCCCCATCAGTAAAATGGGTACCTGGGTGTTAGTCGACTGGTGTGAGTCGCATCCTGGGACACTGACCTAATCTGCCCGAAATGCTCAGCATAACAAGGGACTTTCTATATAGTAGTATGTTACTGATGTCAGCTAGGCCTGTATACCATGTACATGTACTTGTAGTAAATAAAGATATTATTATTATTATAAATACCAGCAGGTAATACTAGTAGGCAACACCGTCAGGTAATACCAGTAAACACCAGCAGGTAATACCAGTGGGCAACACCAGCAGGTGATACCAATGGGCAGCACAAGCAGGTAATACCAGTAGGCAACACCAGCAGGTAATACCAGTAGGCAATATCAGAGCAGCAGGTAATACCAGTAAACACCAGGTGATACGAGTGGGCAACACCAGCAGGTAATACCAGTGGGCAACACCAGCAGGTAATACCAGTAGGCAACACCAGCAGGTAATACCAGTAGGCAACACCAGCAGGTAATACCAGTAGGCAACACCAGCAGGTAATACCAGTAGGCAACACCAGCAGGTAATACCAGTAGGCAACACCAGCAGGTAATACAGTAGGCAACACCAGCAGGTAATACCAGTAGGCAACACCAGCAGGTAATACCAGTAGGCAACACCAGCAGGTAATACCAGTAGGCAACACCAGCAGGTAATACCAGTAGGCAACACCAGCAGGTAATACCAGTAGGCAACACCAGCAGGTAATACCAGTAGGCAACACCAGCAGGTAATACCAGTAGGCAACACCAGCAGGTAATACCAGTAGACAACACCAGCAGGTAAACCAGTAGACAACACCAGCAGGTAATACCAGTAGGCAACACCAGCAGGTAATACCAGTAGGCAACACCAGCAGGTAATACCAGTAGGCAACACCAGCAGGTAATACCAGTAGGCAACACCAGCAGGTAATACCAGTAGGCAACACCAGCAGGTAATACCAGTAGGCAACACCAGCAGGTAATACCAGTAGGCAACACCAGCAGGTAATACCAGTAGGCAACACCAGCAGGTAATACCAGTAGGCAACACCAGCAGGTAATACCAGTAGGCAACACCAGCAGGTAATACCAGTAGGCAACACCAGCAGGTAATACCAGTAGGCAACACCAGCAGGTAATACCAGTAGGCAACACCAGCAGGTAATACCAGTAGGCAACACCAGCAGGTAATACCAGTAGGCAACACCAGCAGGTAATACCAGTAGGCAACACCAGCAGGTAATACCAGTAGGCAACACCAGCAGGTAATACCAGTAGGCAACACCAGCAGGTAATACCAGTAGGCAACACCAGCAGGTAATACCAGTAGGCAACACCAGCAGGTAATAAAGTAGGCAACACCAGCAGGTAATACCAGTAGGCAACACCAGCAGGTAATACCAGTAGGCAACACCAGCAGGTAATACCAGCAGGCAACACCAGCAGGTAATACCAGCAGGCAATACCAGCAGGTAATACTAGCAGGCAACACCAGCAGGTAATACCAGTAGGCAACACCAGCAGGTAATACCAGTAGGCAACACCAGCAGGTAATACCAGTAGTCAGCACCAGCAGGTAATACAAGTAGGCAGCACCATCAAGTAATACCAGTAGGTAACATCACCAGGTAATACCAGTAGGCAACACCAGCAAGTAATACCAGTAGGTAACATCAGCAGGTAATACCAGTAGGCAACACCATCAAGTAATACCAGTAGGTAACACCAGCAAGCAGCACCAAGTAATACCAGCAGGTAACATCAGCAGGTAATACCAGCAGACAACACCATCAAGTAATACCAGTAGGTAACATCAGCAGGTCCATTTGGCAGTTTTAATGCACATCATATTGAAGCCACTAAATTATACATGTATTTATGCTAAACAATAGGTGTACGATGTCTGAGGAACCTGATTATAATCAGATTTGATCCAAGGAAGGGTAGGTTAGCTAAAGCTTTTGGAGAGCTCTTCTCCAGCATCTAATTATTATTATAATCATAACTAAGTGGTAAACCCACAAGGGTCATACAGCACTTCATCCAACATGTCCTTTGTGAGGATGTTACCACAGGAAGCTTCCACCAGCAGTGCAAGGATGTGTCACTTGAAGCTTATCATGGTATTATATTCACTAGTAGCTTCATTACATTATTTTTATGGCATATGCAGCACTACAATATATTTATGTGAAACATTGTATTTTATTTATGACTGTGAATGCTCAAATCCATGGTGTGAAGAGGAAAAATAACACACACTATACTTTCAAACTTTTAATAATATGAGATGATAATTAGTTGTACGTCAAACTTTCTAAAGAACACAATGAGATTATTCTTCAATGTACATTGAAGAGAATCATGTCCAGGAAACCCCATACCTCTTCTGTTTTGTGTGTGTTGGATACACACACACACAAAAAAACTATTTTTATTAAGATACTCTATATTGTATTTCTTAGACAATTTAAAAATCTTATATAGCTTACATGTTACAAAAAGTTAAAAATTATTTAAATAATTAAATACAGTGGACCCCCAGATTACGATAGCGTCGGATTACGCTAAATTCGGTTAGCGATACATTTTTCCGTAAAAATATTGGCTCAGTTTACGATGATCCGCTCGGAATGCGCTATTCGTCTTGGACGCGTACACGTGGCCTGGGACAGCAGTGTGCCATTGTTTACCAGCGAGTGAGCGCCACCGCCACCACCCACGCATTCATACCATACATTTTGTCATTTTTCCACTGTTTTTAGTGCCTGCAACTGCTAAATAAGCCACCATGGGTCCAAAGAAAGCTCCTAGTGCCAGCCCTGTGGTAAAGAATGTCAGAAATATTGTAGAACTGAAGGAGATCATTGCACAATGGACTGATGTGCAAGGCTTTATGGATGAATATCACCCTAACAAAGCTGCTGCAGGCCGTGCTGGCACATTTACAATGACAATGTGGTGTCCCATTTCAGGGATGTTTTAAAGAAACACCAGACACAGAGCTCCCTGAACAGATTTTTGGTTAGAGAGGGGTCCAGTGACTCTCAACCTGGTCCTAGTGGCATTAAAAGAAAAAGGCCAGTAACCCCAGAAAAGAACTTGGTACCTGCAGTGTTAATGGAAGGGGATTCCCCTTCCAAACACTAACATACTACTCCTTCCTCCCCCTCCTTCCTTCTTCCACACATCAACAACTCTTCAATAAATGTAAGTGTGAAGTTAATACACTGTTGTATGTATTAGTTGTAATTTATATATACATGTACTGTGTAAGTTAATGTGTAAAAAATATTTATTTTAATACTTTTGGGTGTCTGAAACGGATTAATTGAATTTCCATTATTTCTTATGGGGAAAATAGATTCGGATTAAGTTATTTTCGGTTTAGGTTAAGCCCTCTGGAACGGATTAATAGCGTAATCCGGGGTCCACTGTATTTAGAAAGCAGCAGCATGTACAGTATACTTATAATATTGTATGGCATTACAGTATAGCCACACAGTACATTTCTGTACTCCTATCAGCATCCAAAAGTCAAAATTAAAGTACAGAAGATCCAAAACAATAATATATCAATAACCAACATATTCATTCTCTATTTCACTGGCAAAGGGTTTTATACAATCTGTGTTACAAGGGCAACAGTTCTTGACACTGAGGAAACTGTAGCCCTAAAAAAAAATGATTGACTTTCTTATAGTGAAAGGTGACTTTTATAATACAGTGGTACCTCGAGTTACGATGGTCCCCAAAATCGCCCTTTTATGTAAGTTTATTTTTTTAAATGCTTTTGTAGGTATATTTTTGGGGGTGTAAAAGGACTAGTCTATTTTACATTATTCCTTATGGGGATAAATTCGTTTGGTAATGGCACTTGAACAGCATTCTCGAACGAAAAAATATCGTAACTCGAGGTACCACTGTACATTACTAAATTTAGCAATTATTATTAGAAGCTAAATCTAGTTGTCTAACAATGACCTCACGGTCTTTTAAAGCCTTCCATGCAATATCCTTGTCCTTCTTAGATGGAGTTTTCTTTTTCTGCCGAGCTGCTGCTATTGTTCTGTATGCCTCCACCACCTGCCAAAGCCAAATAAGTAAAACATATTAACACATGAGTCGTTAATCTTCAGTGTTACAAGGCAACAGGAGGACCTATGTCATATATACTATAAAAGAACTACAGCATCCTAAATTACTTAGTATACGTATAAGCCTTCTAAATACAGTGGAACCCCGGTTTACGTTAGGCTCCAAACTCGAACAATTATGCAAGTGTATTTTTGTAAGTGCTTTTGTAAGTGCATTTTTGGGGGTCTAAAAGGACTAATCTAATTTACATTATTCCTTATGGGAACAAATTCGTTTGGTAACGGTACTTGAACAGCATTCTGGAATGAATTAATAACGTAAACCGGGGGTCCACTGTAAACTAGTCTTGTTTAATATATTAAATTTATTTATGCCACTATTATTTGTTACTCCTAATAAATTTCTCTGACTTGGGAGAACTGCTAATTACCAGAACAGGCAGGCCCTGCTTTACAGGGTTTCACTAATGTAATGGTTTTCAATTATACCCATTCTTCATTTATTCAGACTACCTACATAAATATATTCACCACTCACTATAAGGACAAAAATATTTGAAGGTAAGTAATGTGTGTACTGTATATGCATTTTTTAGGCCTAGCTCTACTGCTCACTTAATATAAACATGTTATCAGGCTCTTTTATGCATTTGAAAATGAAAAAAAAGTATGTTTCACTTTAAACCCCTTCTCCTGTATACATTACTAAAGTTAAAAAGAGAAACTTTTGTTTTTCTCTTTGGGCCACCCCGCCTTGGTGGGAAACGGCCGATTTGTTGAAAGAAAGAAGAACGTTTCACTTTATATAAATTTTTGCTTTACAGCAGTAAACCAGAACCTATCCTGCTGTATAAGCAGGGCCTGCCTGTATATTTTTCTTTCTGAATAGCTTAACAAGCTATGTTTTTTACATCTCAAGCTTCCTCCCTACTACCACACTAATCAACCTTATTTTTCAGCTTTCTTTACTCAAAATTCAATTAAAATATATATGGTATTCAGCAACATCAGTACTGTACAAGGACATAGTTACCAGCAATTTACTACTACGTGTAATTCACAAGCAGTCTTTACTTTTTAAGACTAGTGCAATAATTTTAGCCATTTTTCAAATTTGTGATGTTATCATTTTATTGAGGTATTTCAACAACACTCAATCATCTTAACACTACTACTACTCTGCATAATTTAAAAAATTAAATATTTTTTCTCTTTACAGGCAACAACAACTCGACCAACTAACCTTTTGATCTGCATCTCTAAGTCTCTTTTTAAGATCATGGCGCACTAGTGACTCTCGAGCAAGATTCAGCAGGCGAGTTAGTTGTGTGACGTTGTGTGCTGAAACTGCACGAAGTTCAGATTGGCATCTCCGTAGCTCTGACAAGATTTCATCTTCATCATCCTAAAAGATTTTAAAAAAAATTAATAATATTTGGTGGAATCTAGACACATGATCCATGAAATGTGTGCAATAACCAAGCACCCTTATAAGTGCAGGACTGTAACAATAGATAGTATAGAATACCAACATGCAGTTGATAAGAACACAAGAGCATTTGGAAACTTTATTTATATAACATTTTTTAATAATATTGGTAGAATTACCGACAATATGTTAAGTAAAAGGACACAAATGCAACTAATGTGACATTTTATTGTGGCAACGTTTCGCTCTCCAGGAGCTTTCTCAAGCCGTTACAAGCGATACATGGACACAGTGGGCTATTATATACTCTCAAAGTGAGGTGAAATACTAGTGGTGGTCGAGGTAGTAGTGATATAAGTAGTAGTAGTAGTAGTAGTAGTAATACAATAAGGTAGAACAATCAATATGCACATGAGTAAAAGGTGATAAAACAAATACTTGGGTAGTATAACAATAGGTTAGACAAATATTTTTGCTGGAGGTTGAAATATAGAAGGCCTGTAGGAGTGTTCCACATCTACGATGTGCTTGTGTTGAATTAGCAGGAGAGACTATGTGATGGTATGGTTAACTGTTTTCAGGAGGATTCTTGCTAAGACTTCAGAGATGGTGAAGCTGCCTTTGTTTTGTTTAATTGTGTTAGAAACAGAGATAAGTGCTGATTCAAGGCATTTGCGTCTACGGAAATTAGTTTCTTTGATTACTAGTCGGGCGTCTTTGAATTTCATGAGATGATTGTTGGAATTTCGGTGTTGTACGCAGGCGTTGTTCAGGTTATCGTTTCTGCATGCATTAATGTGTTCATTGATGCGTGTTTCGAGGTTTCTTGCTGTTTCTCCTACATAAATTCTGTCGCAGCCTCCACAGGGTATAGTGTAGACCCCTGCGTTGACTGGTTCATGGTGCTTGGATTTAGTCCTGGTTAGATCCTTAATAAAGTACTGGAAGCAATGGCGACTCTAGTGTTAGCTTGTGCAAATACTTTAGAAATGTTGGATGCAACCTGGCTGTTTGGAAGAATTATAACTTTGTTTGGAGTTGTGTTGACGCGTGGAGAATTAATGATCTGAAGAGCTCTTTTCTTGCAATCTTTGATGAAAAAGGAAGGAAAATGTAAATCAGTGAAGGTTTGGTGAATGTATGTACATTCCTCGTCAAGAAACTTAGGACTACAAATTCGGTAAGCTCTTAGGAAGAATCCGATGATGATGCCTCTTTTGGTCTTAGTATCTTGACTGGAATAGAAGTGTGTGAGATCATTTTTATTTGTAGGTTTCCGGTAAACTTGAAATCTTAGGTTGTTATCTACTTTGTGGATGAGGACGTCTAGAAAGGGTAGCATGTCATTGGACTCTTCTTCTAGTGTAAACTGGATCGCCGGTTCAACTGCGTTGAGCCTTGCCTGAAGATTCCGTACATCAAAACGTTTGGGAGTTATTACGAGGACGTCGTCTACGTAACGTAACCAAGTGACGCTTGAGGGTATGATGTTGGCGAAGTGTTCAGCCTCTAGGTGTTCCATGTACAAGTTAGCTAACACTAGAGTTGCCATTGCTTCCAGTACTTCTATTAAGGATCTAACCAGGACTAAATCCAAGCACCATGAACCAGTCAACGCAGGGGTCTACACTATACCCTGTGGAGGCTGCGACAGAATTTATGTAGGAGAAACAGCAAGAAACCTCGAAACACGCATCAATGAACACATTAATGCATGCAGAAACGATAACCTGAACAACGCCTGCGTACAACAACGAAATTCCAACAATCATCTCATGAAATTCAAAGACGCCCGACTAGTAATCAAAGAAACTAATTTCCGTAGACGCAAATGCCTTGAATCAGCACTTATCTCTGTTTCTAACACAATTAAACAAAACAAAGGCAGCTTCACCATCTCTGAAGTCTTAGCAAGAATCCTCCTGAAAACAGTTAACCATACCATCACATAGTCTCTCCTGCTAATTCAACACAAGCACATCGTAGATGTGGAACACTCCTACAGGCCTTCTATATTTCAACTCCAGCAAAATATTTGTCTAACCTATTGTTATACTACCCAAGTATTTGTTTTATCACCTTTACTCATGTGCATATTGATTGTTCTACCTTATTGTATTACTACTACTACTACTTATATCACTACTACCTCGACCACCACTAGTATTTCACCTCACTTTGAGAGTATATAATAGCCCACTGTGTCCATGTATCGCTTGTAACGGCTTGAGAAAGCTCCTGGAGAGCGAAACGTTGCCACAATAAAATGTCACATTAGTTGCATTTGTGTCCTTTTACTTAACATATAACATTTTGTTTATGTAGCAGAATTTTTTTATAAGTCTTATAGATCACACCTGGTGGTAGTACAATTCATTAGGATGGAGAGAGGAATTCACAGAATAACCACACTTACAAAAAGAAAGAGAGTTGTTCCAGCCATATTGTTGCAACACATTCTTCCCGAGAGAGTAAGGTGTTAACCCAATATGCAGATATTGGAGAACTGCAATATGCCTACTGGCTCATGCTAGGTAGGTACTGAGTCTCACTGCTGAGTGGTGATATTGCTGGTGGCAGTGGCAGCAGCAGTGGTGGTGGTTAGTGGTTCAGAAGTAGTGAAAGAAAGGAAGTGAAAAGGAAGAATAGTGGTTCAGAAGTAGTGAAAGAAAGGAAGTGAAAAGGAAGAATAGTGGTTCAGAAGTAGTGAAAGAAAAGAAGTGAAAAGGAAGAATAGTAGTGATGGTAGTAGTATTGGTGGTAGTAATAGTAGTAGTATTAGTGGTAGCAGTATTATTATTATTATTATTATTATTGGTAGTAGTATAGTTGTTGTATTAGTACCAGCAGTATTAGTAACAGAAGTAGTAGAATAATTATTAGTAGTATTATTAGTAGCTTACTTGGCTCAAAAAAATTTATGTTGGAAGCAATGACACATGTAAGGAAAAATTACCAGTACATATATGCTGTTCTACTTTCTTTTATCAGTTTTGGGTGTTTTCAAGATAACCATAATACAGAAGAAGAAGCTGGTGCTTAAGAAATTCCACGTAGTGGATGCATCAAAAGTTACTGTATCTGGGAAAAACTACCATAAGCTTAAGTATATGTATCAGAGAGCATAAATGCACAACCCAAATAGATAAAAGGAACAATATGTGTCTCCTGCATAGGAATTCATGTAACTATCCGAGATATTCTGACTCAAAAACTTGTAACAAAAGGAGGGGGAAAAATACAAAAGGAAATGCTATGAAAGTGCTCACTGATATCTGACAATCAAACACAACAAAAGCAGGCTCCAGTTGGCAAACTTTTGGCAATACAGATATTAAACCAGGTTTACTGCTGAGAAATACCAACTTCTACTAGCAGCAATATCATCATTCAATGTGCCAGCAAGAGTCAAGACCTACCTATCATGGGCCAGTAAGCCAACTGCAGTGCTTCTCTAATATTTGCACATTTTGTTGTGTAAACACATGACTATGATCCTCACTTCTGGCTATATGCTGACCTACCACCAAGTATGATCTACTGACCTTCAAAATACCTGTTACACAGACAATATTTTATAAATCAAGTTTCCAATTGCTCCTCTTGTGTCTTTATCAACTAGTAGTTCAGGAGAATATTGCACAATGTCAAGGAAAGGTTACACACTAAATTAAATATCCTGAGGAACAATTACTCTAATAATGTTTAAGACATTCACTGAATTCTGCAATGGTCTAAGTTATCAATGTTTCCAAAATCCCATAAAATGGCCTATTCTTACCCTCTATCAATTGTCTTACCTCATTGCCATAATCTGTCTCCATGACTCCTTGCTCCTGGAGTTCTTTTTTAATTCGTTTCTCTAGGCTAGATGCGCTGCCTAAACCTAAAGATTTGATCATGCCGGGTCGTGTGTGGCCTAATCCATCCACTCCTGTTCCAAAAATGTATATGTAGTAAATTATAATTTATCCATTAAAGCTCAAAGGACATGAATTGGGAGGAATTATGTGGCCTACAACTGAACCACTTGGGTTTCCATTATGTCACTGCCATTAAATTAGTTGTAACAAAGAACTATTACTAATTACACTGAACATTGGAAAGTTCAAGATTGGGGCCAAAAATAACATGTTACAAAACTTTTAATATCCATTTGCCTGAGGAGTGATATCTGTTTATACAGTATACCCTTATCTTTCTGTTAATACAGGATAAAATCCTGCACTGATTTAACAATCATAGAGAAAGAGGAATCATGTAGGTATGGAGTTTCAGGCCACATTGCTCCTTCCTTTTCATTATGCTAGATTTACACTAGTGAAATTTTGTTTTGTAATGACAAGCATGCAAGAACATGAACAGATGTTATCTCACTCCATATTTGTCATTAATAAGTGTCCAAAATGTACACTTGAACTCCAGTCTGCACCCTTTCACTGCCTGGTGAATTCAGTAACAGTTCTGTTAAATTATCACATATAGAATTAAAAAATATCACACTTATATTTTTAAACACTGTGAAAGCCTTCAGTAGTCAGCCACATTTTATGAACAGATCTAGAAATTAAAGTAAAATTAGACAGCTCCCAAGTGAGATCTAAGTCGTTACTGTCGACACAGCCAGAAATATTTACCTTTGTTCTCAATGTCAGACACTAAGACATTTTCTTCAACCAGACCAGCAATCAATCTCTGTGTAAGGGGTCCAAGTGGAGCAACATCATCAC
This sequence comes from Cherax destructor, assembly GCA_009830355.1. Classification (NCBI taxonomy): domain Eukaryota; kingdom Metazoa; phylum Arthropoda; class Malacostraca; order Decapoda; family Parastacidae; genus Cherax; species Cherax destructor. Next base: position 16,185 of record WNWK01017081.1, read on the forward strand.
TGCATCTGTAAATACTGTAATAATCTACCACCTCCTACATACATTTTCCAATGGGAATTTTTTTTATCTGGTTTTTGAGTATCAAAGGCAATTAAATATCATTAGTTACCAAAATTCAATGCAAACCACATCATAGGTTCCATATAAATAATTAGCTTTGTAATATTGCTATCTATATTAATTAACAATAAAAATAGTGGTTACCAATTATATTAAAAGGATGGCAGCATTAAAAAATGAGGATATGATCTACATAACCATAGGCTTTCTGTATGCACAACTAAATGTTACCCATCTCTCTACAAACATTGTATCATATGGAAATAAATCTTTGACTTTGTAAAACTAGATTACTAGCTGGAAATTTTGTGTAGGAAAAGTAAAATTATATTACTAACTGGAAATGTAAAACTAGATTACTACCTGGAAATGTGACACCAAAAAGTTTCAGTGGAATTCATAACACATAACATGAAGATGGTGACCACAAAGACAGAAAGCAATGGAGAGGTGTCTTTTCAACAAATTTGTACCTTTGTAAGCTGAATCTTAATAAAAACTTACCCATTCATATCAACCTCCTTCAGGAGTTTATCAGACAAGTCAGAGTTGCCAGGATCTCCCTTGATGCCTTTCTTCTTACCTTCTGCCAACTTCATTCCTTCTTTCTGTTCATCCTGGGAAATATATTACAATTAACAATGGATATGAGCATAAATCCTAAATAATTCTTATCAGAAAAATAAATACTTAATGGTGTATCTACAGGAAAATAGATTAAGGGGGTCATCCAGTGTGATTAGAAACTTGTAGTTACAAGAGTTGAGCTATGCTTGTGGTGTCCCATCTTGTGTACAAAATGGGTACTATAAAGTACTGTAAATAATATACTCCATGGAGAAAGTGGAGAAGAATCCTTTCTCCATAAGCCATCTGTGTCATAAGAGGCAACTAAAATGCCGGGAGCAAGGGGCTAGTAATCCCTTTTTCTGTATAAATTACTAAATGTAAAAAGAAAAAAATATAAAGAGTTTTCTCTTTAGCAGGTCACCATGCCTTGGTGGGAGACAGCCGATGTGTCAAAAAAAATACTATACATACTAGTAATTCATGAAAAGAAGGCCTGAGGTGAGGCAAGCCTTACCTGTAAGTCTTCTTGTGCCCAACGCAGAGTATAGTGACGACCAAGAGGAGGAGTCTTGAAGTAGTCGCTGTCCTCACTGGGGCTATTAATCATGTCCTCTAACATCTGGTAATGATCAATAATATAATTTATAAATCTTGTATGTATATAGTTAAAGAAATTTATTTAGAATATTTTTCCCAGAAAGCATACCCAATTATAACATGTGTCTAAGGAAAAATGGGTTTTGCTTATGACCCTTTTTTCTATGACATGTATCCTGGTCATTAAGGGAGAGTGTTACTGCAATTCTTATGTAGAAATATGTGTTGGATAAATATGGGCTTTTCCATGTAAGAGACTTTTGTTTGTAAAATAAATTATTTATTATTATAGTCTGGCAAATCTAAAGGTAAGATTGTCGAGATTAAGTTCTTGAGAACTGTTATATACTAATATGTAAACACAGAACATAGAGGTTTAAATAACAATAATATCTACACCATATTGATTACAGTCAGAAATATTTTGTAAACTGCAGTTTCAATCCTTCAGGCAGTTACTAATAAACATTTGATGCTCTATGCATCAATTGTCATGACACTAGAGAATTTTTATACAAGTGCCCATTTTTCCCACCATTATATATGCCTATACATGTAATTGTTCTCTCCTCATTACTGGAGGTCAAAAAAAAAAAAACTTGCACATCTCACTGTTTTGTCATTCTGTGCATGTGAACACCAAAAATGTTTTGTAAGTCACTGTCACTTGCAAATTTAGTTTCTCTACCCCTTGTGAAAAGAGCATCCAACAGATTTTTAATATGAAACTGCAATCAAAAAGATATTGTACTCTTAACAAAATTATCAACACTTTCCAAATTGTCAATTAAATAAAGTGATATTATTATAAGAACATATGAACATATACACAAAGTGCTATACCTACAATTAAAGTGGGAAATGTTAGTATAGTACTGTCATACACTCATGAGTTTCAGTTCATACAGAGCAGAGAGAGAGAATATCGCTCACCTTTATATCTTCCACAGTAATTTCTTGACAGTATTGCTCTACGTATGCCCAGAAGCGATTGGTGATATCATTCTTTGGTGGTGGTGGTTTCGGCTGCTCTGGTGGACCTAAGTCTGGCACATCAAATACTGGTTCATATTTCTGAACAGAGCATTTAACCTGTTGGGGTAACAATAGCTGCTCTAAGGTATAGAAGCAGGTAAACAAACGGTTTATACATTACTGTATTATGATTACACCAACAGCCAGAAACTTAAAACAAGTGATTCAGCATTACAGTATTCAAATTTATGAGTAACATACTAATAGCAATGTCCTAAGCACATAATTTTCTTACCACACCTGCCATCTTCATCTGGAATGGGGTGGCCCCCAGCCCCCCCCCCAAAAGGGAAACAAATTCACCATCACTAGTTCAGTAGCTGTCATGCCAAAAGTGTGCATACATCACAATTAGCATGACCATCTGAACTGCAATATCCCCACTACTCCTTCAGAGGGCAGGCACTGGACTTCCCACCTCCAGATAACCAGTTTCTCTGAATGTCTTCATAAATGTTAACTTTCTCACACTAAAACAGCACATCAAGCCACAAAATCCAGGCATCTCCATTTACTCTGAACTAACATGTCACACAAGCCCATACCCATCCCTCCTTTCACCCAGACATACAGCCCTGTTGTACATGTGCTATTCTACTCCATCCTCTAGTGCCCAAACCATATTTAACAACCCTCTGAATTATACCTTAACTAACTCCACACTGTTTTCTAATTTCTACACTTCAAATTCTATGATAAATTGTTCTAAATTGTACTGTACTTTTCATAAACTACATCAGAACTGTACTTATTCTTTACTGAACTGCTCTACTAGACTTATTAAAGTCATATAGCATTACCTAATAGAATACTCCATTCTCTTGTACTCATTGTAAATCATCTAATGACCATATGAACTGTTATTGCCTTATTAGTCTAAGTTAACTTTAAGTTTGCCCGAAATACTCTGCATACAAAAGGGCTTTTGGCATGTACACCCAACTATTATATTCCTTTGTACAACCATGCATCATGTGAAAATAAATTATTATTATTATTATTATTATTATAAACTGCTCTCAAACATGACAGCTTCCCTGCTTTCCTGTAATGTATAAAGTCTAATGTACAACACTAGTATTTTGAATTACAAAAATTTTCATTAAATGCTAATAAAATATACCTTAGAGGGTTTAACGCCTGGTGGAGGTCCAGGTGAGGATAAAACCTCACGAGACTTTCCACTAGAATCCTTCATCTTCTTTGATGGTCTGTCACCCTCCTCGCGCTTCATCTTTTTTCCCGGAGACACAGCCTTGAATAAAAGCAACACTAGTGAGCTCATGATCAGTTCTTGCATACTTAACATGAAATAAAATTCAAACTGAGTAATGTGTTAAGCAGAAAATAAAATACTGAAGTGAATAAGGATGCAGAGAACATGAATGAGAGCAGGAGTAAATGCCAAGGACAGATATATCGTATACAGTGGACCCCGGTTAACGGCCATAATTCGTTCCAGAATGCTGTTCAAGTGCTGTTACCGAACAAATTTATTAACTTAACCCTTTGGGGGTCGACAGGCCTTCTCAGGAAAGTGTTCCTGGGGTCGAAAATTGTTTGGAAAAAAAAAAAAAAATTTTCTTATGAAATGATAGAGAATCTTTTTCCGATCATAACGCCACCAAAATTATGAAATTTGATCGAAAACTAACGAAATTATGCTTTCGCAAAGTTATCGGTATCTATGACACTGACGCATCGGCGATTTCACCCACTTCGAGCCCTATTTTCGACAAATTCCAATGTTTCAGTCTCCTAAAATAATAGCTATTTCGCTAGAACTCCATTTCTTCTATCGAATGAGTAGAAGAAACTGCCTATTTACCAATTTCATCTACCCAAAATACTGGTCAGAAAATGGCAATTTTCCAATTTCACACAATTTTCAAACGATGCCAATTTCAAAATAGGGTCCAGAGTAAATAAGGTAGACATTCCTGGCACTAAAATAACATGTTCTCTGTTCATTAACCACGTCTCCAGGTCCCTGTTCCATTACTTTTGCTTTCCATTTTGAATTTTTATTCTCACAAAAATAGAAGATTTACTGTTATGTATACAACTGCATCATTGTAAAATGGTATAAATAATATCAGAGCACTTGTGCATGAATATAAGACTCGCCAGTTGATGTGTATTGGACGCATGGTGTGATTTGTTTACTCTTGAACATCGTCAAAAATCGAACATTTTCGCTACTTTGAGCTCAATTACAAGGTACTTGTCATTGTCATACCAATCAAAACCATCTCTATTTCTGTAATATATCTTCCATTCTATCAAATGATACCAAGAAAACGAGAATACATCAATAAATACCATACGAAAATCGACTGCAAAGTCGCTGTTTTAATCGAAAAAAACGGTCAGTTTTTTTTCTCTCATTATGCAGTGTGAACTGCAGGATTTTTTTTATACTGCGCACACTGACCACACAGACCCATTCTTTCATATGTATGCCTACCAGACGTTTTCTGCTTAAATTGAGGCCGCTAGAATTTGGGCGTACTAGTATGGCACCAACCCCTGCTCGTAAAACGTACTAGTACAGCACTGACCCCGAAAGGGTTAAGGAATAATGTAAATTAGAGTAGTCTTTTTGGACCCCCAAACATACACTTACAAAAGCACTTAAAAAAATACACTTATATAAATGTTAGTGTTTGGAGCTGGCCGTTAACCGGGGGTCCACTGTACTGAGATTATTTGCAACTTCTACTTACACTTAGGTCACGCTACACATACATGTACACGTTTATGTATACACACTCATCTGAGTTTTCTTTGATTTTATCTTAATTGTTCTTGTTCTTATTGCTTTTCCTTTCATATCCAAGGGGAAGTGGAATAAGAATCTTTCCTCCGTAAGCCATGTGTGTTGTAAAAGTCAACTAAAATACCGGGAACAGGCTAGTAACCCCTTTTCCTGTATAGCTTACTAAAAAGAAAAAGAAGAAAACCGTCAAAGTGGGATGTTTGAATGTGCGTGGATTTTGTGCAAATGATAAGAAAGAGATGATTGTAGTTGTTATGAATGAAAAGAAGCTGGATGTCCTGGCTTTAAGTGAGACAAAGCTGAAGGGGGTAGGAGAGTTTCAGTGGGTAGAAATAAATGGGATTAGGTCAAGGGTTTCAAATAGAGTTAGAACTAAAGAAGGAGTGGCAATAATGTTGAATAATCAGTTATGGCAGGTAAAGAGGGAATATAAATGTATAAATTCAAGGATTATGTGGAGTAAAATAAAGGTTGGATGTAAAAAAGTAGGTTATAGTAAGTGTTTATGCACCTGGAGAAGAGAGAAGTGTAGAGGAGAGAGAGAGAGATTTTGGGAAATGTTGAGTGAGTGTGTGGGGAGTTTTGAACCAAGTGAGAGAGTAATTGTGGTTGGGGATCTTAATGCTAAAGTGGGTAAAAATGTTGTGGAGGGAGTAGTAGGTAAATTTGGGGTGCCAAGGGTAAATGTAAATGGGGAACCATTAATTGAGCTATGTGTAGAAAGAGGTTTGGTAATAAGTAATACATATTTTATGAAAAAGAGGATAAATAAATATACAAGGTATGATATAGCACATAAGGAAAGTAGTCTGTTGGATTATGTATTGGTGGATAAAAGGTTGATGGGTAGGCTTCAGGATGTACATGTTTATAGAGGGGCAACAGATATATCGGATCATTATTTAGTTGTAGCTACAGTTAGAGTAAAAGGTAGATGGGACAAAAAGTAAATGGCAGCAGCAAGTAAGAGAGAGGTAAAAGTGTATAAACTAAGGGAGGAGGAAGTTAGGGTGAGATATAAGCAACTATTGGCAGAAAGGTGGGCTAGTGCAAGTATGAGTAGTGGGGGGGTTGAAGAGAGTTGGGATAGTTTTAAAAATGCAGTATTAGAATGTGGGGCAGAAGTTTGTGGCTATAGGAGGGTGGGTGCAGGAGGAAAGAGGAGTGAGTGGTGGAATGAAGAAGTAAAGGGTGTGATAAAAGAGAAAAAGGTAGCTTATGAGAGGTTTTTACAAAACAGAAGTGTTAATAGAAGAGCAGAGTATATGGAGAGTAAAAGAAAGGTGAAGAGTGGGGTGAGAGAGTGCAAAAGGAGAGTGGATGAAAGAATGGGAGAGGCTCTGTCAAGAAATTTTGCTGAAAACAAGAAAAATTTTTGGAGTGAGATAAACAAGGTAAGAAAGCCTAGGGAACGAATGGATTTGTCAGTTAAAAACAGAGTAGGGGAGTTAGTAGATGGGGAGCTGGAGGCATTGGGTAGATGGCGGGAATATTTTGAGGAACTTTTAAATGTCGATGAAAAAAGGGAGGCGGTAATTTCATGTACTGGCCAGGAAGGTACAACATCGTTTAGGAGTGAAGAAGAGAGATGCGTGAGGCATTACGTAGAATGAAAGGGGGTAAGGCAGCGGGAATTGATGGAATCATGACAGAAATGTTAAAAGCAGGGGGGGATATAGTGCTGGAGTGGTTGGTATTTTTGTTTAATAAATGTATGAAAGAGGGGAAGGTACCTAGGGATTGGCAGAGAGCATGTATAGTTCCTTTATATAAAGGGAAGGGGGATAAAAGAGAGTGTAAGAATTATAGGGGAATAAGTTTACTGAGTATACCAGGTAAAGTGTATGGCAGGGTTATTATTGAAAGAATTAGAGGTAAGACAGAGAGTAGAATTGCAGATGAGCAAGGAGGCTTTAGAGTGGGTAGGGGATGTGTAGATCAAGTGTTTACAGTGAAGCATATATGTGAACAGTATTTAGATAAAGGTAGAGAAGTTTTTATTGCATTTATGGATTTAGAAAAGGCATATGATAGAGTGGATAGGGGAGCAATGTGGCAAATGTTGCAAGTGTATGGAATAGGTAGTAAGTTACTGAAGGCTGTAAAGAGTTTTTATGAGGATAGTGAGGCTCAGGTTAGGGTGTGTAGGAGAGAGGGAGATTACTTCCCGGTAAAAGTAGGTCTTAGATAGGGATGTGTAATGTCACCATGGTTGTTTAATATATTTATAGATGGGGTTGTAAAAGAAGTAAATGCTAGGGTGTTGGGGAGAGGGGTGGGATTAAATTTTGGAGAATTAAATGCAAAATGGGAGTTGACACAGTTACTTTTTGCTGATGATACTGTGCTTATGGGAGATTCTAAAGAAAAGTTGCAAAGGTTAGTGGACAAGTTTGGGAGAGTGTGTAAAGGTAGAAAGTTAAAAGTGAACATAGATAAGAGTAAGGTGATGAGGGTATCAAACGATTTAAATAAAGAAAAATTGGATATCACATTGGAGAGAGGGATTATGGAAGAAGTAAATGTTTTCAGAAATTTGGGAGTTGACGTGTCAGCGGATGGGTTTATGAAGGATGAGGTTAACCATAGAATTGATGAAGGAAAAAGGTGAGTGGTGCGTTGAGGTATCTGTGGAGACAAAAAACGTTATCCATGGAGGCAAATAGGGAATGTACGAAATTATAGTGGTACCAACACTCTTATATGGGTGTGAAGCATGGGTTGCAAATGCTGCAGCGCGGAGGAGGCTGGATGCAGTGGAGATGTCCTGTCTAAGGGCAATGTGTGGTGTAAATATTATGCAGAAAATTCGGAATGTGGAAATTAGGAGAAGGTGTGGAGTTACTAAAAGTACAGTGGTACCTCGAGTTACGATATTTTTTCGTTCGAGAATGCTGTTCAAGTGCCATTACCAAACGAATTTATCCCCTTAAGGAATAATGTAAAATAGACTAGTCCTTTTACACCCCCAAAAATATACTTACAAAAGCATTTAAAAAAATAAACTTACATAAAAGGGCGATTTTGGGGACCATCGTAACTCGAGGTACCACTGTATTTGTCAGAGGGCTGAAGAGGGGTTGTTGAGGTGGTTTGGTCATTTAGAGAGAATGGATCAAAGTAGAATGACTTGGAGAGTGTATAAATCTGTAGGGGAAGGAAGGCGGGGTAGGGGTCGTCCTAGAAAAGGTTGGAGGGAAAGGGTAAAGGAGGTATTGTGGGCGAGGGGCTTGGACTTCCAGCAAGCATGTGTGAGTGTGTTAGATAGGAGTGAATGGAGACAAATGGTTTTTGGGACATGACGATCTGTTTAAGTGTGAGCAGGGTAACATTTTGTGAAGGGATTCAGGGAAACCAGTTAATTGATTTAGTTGGACTTGAGTCCTGGAAATGGGAAGTACAATGCCTGCACTTTAAAGGAGGGGTTTGGGATATTGGCAGTTTGGAGGGACTTCTAAACTGTCGTATTCTGAGCTCCTTTGCAAAGACAGTGATTATGTATGAGTGAGGTGAAAGTGTTGAATGATGATGAAAGTATTTTTTTGGGGGATTTTCTTTCTTTTTGGGTCACCTTGCCTCGGTGGGAGACGGCCGACTTGTTGAAAAAAAAAAATTATATTTACTCAAATGCCAGTCCCACTCAAATCCAACCCCTCTCATTCATGTACAGTGGTCCCTCGGTTTTCATGCATCTCCAAACTCGGACATTTATTTATTTATTTTATTAACACACCGGCCGATTCCCACCAAGGCAGGGTGGCCCGAAAAAGAAAAACTTTCATCATCATTCACTCCATCACTGTCTTGCCAGAAGGGTGCTTTACACTACAGTTATAAAACTGCAACATTAACACCCCTCCTTCAGAGTGCCGGCACTGTACTTCCCATCTCCAGAACTCAAGTCCGGCCTGCCGGTTTCCTGAATCCCTTCATAAATGTTACTTTGCTCACACTCCAACAGCACGTCAAGTATTAAAAACCATATGCCTCCATTCACTCCTATCAAATACGCTCACACATGCTTGCTGGAAGTCCAAGCCCTCGCACACAAAACTTCCTTTACCCTCCCTCCAACCTTTCCTAGGCCGACCCCTACCCCGCCTTCCCTCCACTACAGATTTATACACTCTCGAAGTCACTCTGTCTCGTTCCATTCTCTCTACATGTCCAAACCACCTCAACAACCCCCTCCTCAGCTCTCTGAACAATCGTTTTGGTAATCCCGCACCTCCTCCTAATTTCCAAACTCCGAATTCTCTGCATTATATTCACACCACACATTGACCTCAGACATGACATCTCCACTGCCTCCAGCCTTCTCCTCGTTGCAACATTCATCACCCATGCTTCACACCCATATAAGAGCGTTGGTATAACTATACTCTCATACATTCCCCTCTTTACTTCCATGGACAAGGTTCTTTGTCTCCACAGACTCCGAAGTGCTCCACTCACCCTTTTCCCCTCATCAATTCTATGATTCACCTCATCCTTCATAGACCCATCCGCCGACATATCCACTCCCAAATATCTGAATACATTCACCTCCTCCATACTCTCTCCCTCCAATCTGATATCCAATCTTTCGTCACCTATTCTTTTTGTTATCCTCATCACCTTACTCTTTCCTATATTCACTTTCAATTTTCTTCTTTTACACACCCTACCAAATTCATCCACCAACCTCTGCAGCTTCTCTTCAGAATCTCCCAAAGCACAGTGTCATCAGCAAAAAGCAACTGTGACAACTCCCACTTTGTATTTGCTTCTTTATCTTTTAGCCCAACACCTCTTGCCAAGACCCTCGCATTCACTTCTCTTACAACCCCATCTATAAATATATTGAACAACCACGGTGACATCACACATCCTTGTCTAAGGCCCACTTTTACTGGGAAATAGTCCCCTTCCCTCCTACACACTCTAACCTGAGCCTCACTATCCTCATAAAAACTCTTCACTGCTTTCAGTAACCTTCCTCCTATTCCATACACCTGCAACATCTGCCACATTGCCCCCTATCTACCCTATCATACGCCTTTTCCAAATCCATAAATGCCACAAAAACATCTTTACCCTTATCCAAATACTGTTCACCTATATGTTTCACTGTAAACACTTGGTCTACACACCCCTACCTTTCCTAAAGCCCCTTGTTCATCTGCTATCCTGCTTTCTGTTTTACTCTTAATTCTGTCAATAATAACTCTACCATACACTTTACCAGGTACACTCAACAGACTTATTCCCCTATAATTTTTGCACTCTCTTTTGTCCCCTTTGCCTTTATACAAAGGAACAATACACGCTCTCTGCCAATCCCTAGGTACCTTACCCTCTTCCATACATTTATTAAATAATAGCACCAACCACTCCAAAATTATATCCCCACCTGCTTTTAACATTTCTATCTTTATCCCATCAATCCCAGCTGCCTTAACCCCTTTCATTCTACCCACTGCCTCACGAACTTCACCTACACCCACAACTGGCTCTTCCACACTCCTACAAGATGTTATTCCTCCTTGCCCTACACACGAAATCACAGCTTCCCTGTCTTCATCAACATTTAACAAATCCTCAAAATATTCTCTCCATCTTCCCGATACCTCTAACTCTCCATTTAATAACTCTCCTCTCCTATTTTTAACTGTCAAATCCATTTGTTCTCTAGGCTTCCTCAACTTATTAATCTCATTCCAAAACTTTTTCTTATTTTCAACAAAATTTGCTGATAACATCTCACCCACTCTCTCATCTGCTCTCTTTTTACATTGCTTCACCACTCTTTTAACCTCTCTTTTCTCTCCATATACTCTTCCCTCCTTGCATCACTTCTACTTTGTAAAAACCTCTCATATGCTAACTTTTCTCCCTTACTACTCTCTTTACATCATCATTCCACCAATCGCTCCTCTTCCCTCCCGCACCCACTCGCCTGTAACCACAAACTTCTGCTGAACACTCTAACACTACATTTTTAAATCTACCCCATACATTTTCGACCCCATTGCCTACACTCTCACTAACCCATCTATCCTCCAATAGTTGTTTATATCTTACCCTAACTGCCTCCTCTTTTAGTTTATAAACCTTCACCTCTCTTTACTTACTGATTCTATTTTCCTTGTATCCCATCTACCTTTACTCCCACTGTAGCTATAACTAAAAAGTGATCTGATATATCTGTAGCCCCTCTATAAACATGTACATCCTGAAGTCTACTCAACAGTCTTTTATCTACCAATACATAGTCCAACAAACTACTGTCATTACGCCCTACATCATATCTTGTATACTTATTTATCCTCTTTTCTTAAAATATGTATTACCTATAACTAAACCCCTTTCTATACAAAGTTCAATCAAAGGGCTCCCATTATCATTTACACCTGGCACCCCAAACTTACCTACTACACCCTCTCTGCATGTTTCTCCCACTTTAGCATTTAGGTCCCCTACCACAATTACTCTCTCATTTGGTTCAAAAGTTCCTATACATTCGCTTAACATCTCCCAAAATCTCTCTCTCTCCTCTACACTCCTCTCTTCTCCAGGTGCATACACGCTTATTATGACCCACTTTTCGCATCCGACCCTTATTTTAATCCACATAATCCTTGAATTTACACATTTATATTCCCTCTTTTCCTTCCATAACTGATCCTTCAACATTATTGCTACCCCTTCCTTAGCTCTAACTCTCTCAGATACTCCTGACTTAATCCCATTTATTTCTCCCCACTGAAACTCGCCTACCCCCTTCAGCTTTGTTTCGCTTAGGGCCAGGACATCCAACTTCTTTTCATTCATAACATCGGCAATCATCTCTTTCTTATCATCCGCACTACATCCACGCACATTCAGACACCCCAATTTTATAAAGTTTTTCTTCTTCTCGTTTTTAGTAGATTTGTACAGGAGAAGGGGTTACTAGCCCATTGCTCCCGGCATCTTAGTCGCCTCATACGACACGCATGGCTTACGGAGGAAAGATTCTTTTCCACTTCCCCATGGACAATAGAGAAAATAAAAAGAACAAGAGCTATTAAGAAAAAGAAGAAAAACCTAGATGTGTGTATGTATATATATGCATGTGTATGCCAGTGTAGTGTGACCTAAAGTGTAAGTAGAAGTAGCTAGATATACCTGTTATCCAGCGTGTTTATGAGACAGAAAAAAGACACCAGCAATCCTACCATCATGTAAAACAGTTTCAGGTTTCTGTTTCACAGTCACCTGGCAGGACGGTAGTACCTCCCTGGGTGGTTGCTGTCTACCAACCTACATTTATGTAAGTGTATTTTCGTAAGTGCTGTTGCAAGTGTATTTTTGGGGGTCTGAAATAGACTAACCTACGTGACATTATTTCTTAAGGAAGTAAATTCGTTCGGTAATGGCACTTGAACAGCATTCTGGAACAAATTTTCGGCGAAAACCGAGGGACCACTGTATTTATCCAACCTAAATTTGAAACTACCCAAGGTTTTAGCTTCAATAGGAACTTGGGTAGCTTTAAAAAGAGATTGGACAAATGTAGAGGGAGACCTGTATAGTATGCTCCTCCTTTAGCGACACATTCGCTTACCGACGGTGTCTTGGGTCCCTATCTCCGTCGTTAAGTGAGGAGAGGCTGTAATTTCAAAATGTGACTTAAAAAAAAGGGAGGGGGGTCTGAGTGGGTGGATGCCATGGGTGAGAGGTGAAGGGTGAAAGGTTAGGAGGCATGGGAGGGGGAAAAAAAGAAAAAAGAAATGTGAATACATACAGTGGACCCCCGAGTTACGAGCACCTCGGAAATTGTACAATTATGTAAGTATAATATTGTAAGTGCTTTTGTAAGTGTATTTTTGGGGGTCTGAAATGGACTAACCTACTTGACATTATTCCTTAAGGAAGAAAATTCGTTCGGTAATGGCACTTGAGAAGCCTTCTGGAATGAATTATTCTCGTAACTCGGGGGCCCACTGTATTAGGGAAAAACAAAAAACAGAATGCTTTATAGTTTATAATGAGGTTTTCTGATTTGGCACAGTGAACTACCCCAGTATTACAGAACTACAGTACTGTACTGCTAATTCTCCTATCTGGAGAGGAGGGTAAGGAGACAATGACAATAACAAATTTAAAAACAAGACAAAAATTAATGGGGATACAAAATACCAAACAAAAGAGCCCTTCAAAATATTACAACATAGTACTCACAGGCTTTGGAACGTATTTCCCTTTTTCTAATTGGTAAATAATGGATAACTGGTTGTTGAATGCCATCTGCCGCACCAAGACAGATGAAAGCAATAGCTCCAGCTCTAACTGAAGACCATCCAGTTCCTCCATTGACACACCTTCATTATTTACCACTGTGGATGATACCATTGAATGCTTTGGGATGAAGTGCAAGGATATTGAAGATCACTTTAATTCCTTATCTTTCCAAATACATCTTAAAAATAAGCCAGGTTATCCCTATGTAGTACAGTGGACCCTCGGTTTTCGTGCACCTCCAAACTCGAACAATTATGTAAGTGTATTTTCGTAAGTGCTTCTGTAAGTGTACTTTTGGGGGGTCTGAAATGACTAATCTAATTTACATTTGTCCTTATGGGAACAAATTCGTTTGGTAACGGCACTCAAACAGCATCCTGGAAAGAATTTTCAACGAAAACCGAGGGTCCACTGTATATACAATATAAAGAGGGATGACAATTATTTAAGCTACTACAAATTCTTAAAAATGCTGCAATGTTACAAGAATAAGGGTGAGATGCAAAAGCACCACCAACTGTACCATAGTTTAGTTTGGTTTTCTATTCTGTTGTCATGTACAAGTACTGTACAGGTTTCCTTCTTACAAACAAGATGCATTCCTAATGTTTCAATTTACATAAAGAATTGTTTGTATAGAAAATAGTACAAGAGATGGTCGAGCCAAATAAATTTGTACTGCATATCAAGTTAAATACATAAAATTTAATATTTTCACTAAAGATAGTCGAGTGCATTTTATAATTTTATAGTGCTCTATGTAATTTACAGTAATTTTCCTTACCTTTTCCTGGTGGAAAGACGAAGTGTAAACTGCTGTGATCGATAGGGGTGACTCAGAATAACTTTTATTCTGAGTCATTGGGTAAAATAAAAGGGGATAAAGCAGCTGGGATTGATGGGATCATGCCAGAAATGTTAAAAGCAGATGGGATTATAGTTTTGGTGTGGATGGAACTTTTGTCCAATAAATGTATAAAAGAGGGGAAGGTACCAAGGAACTAGCAGAGAGCATGCATAGTTCCTTTGTATAAAGAAGAGGGCATAAGAGAGTAAAAATTACAGGGAAATAAGCCTGCTGGGAATACCAGGTAAAGTGTATAGTAGAGTCATTATTGAAAGAATTAAGGGTAAGATGGAGAACAGGATCACCGATGAATAAGGAGCTTTAGAATGGGTAGGGGATGTGTAGACCAAGTGTTTACACTGAAGCATACAAGTGAACAATATTTAGATAAAGGTAAGGAAGTTTTTGTTGCTTTCATGAATTTAGAAAAGGCATATTATAGGGAAGCAATGTGGCAGATGTTGCAAAGTGTATGGAACAGGTGGTAGGTTACTGAATGTTGTTAAGAGTTTTTATGAGGATAGTGAGTGTGTTGGGGAAAAGTGTGGGGTTAAAATATGCCAAATCTAATACAAGATGGGAGTTATCACAGTTGCTTTTTGCTTATGACACTGTGCTTTTGAGAGAGTCTGAAGAGAAGCTGCAAAGGTTGGAGGAGAAATTTGGGAGGGGATGTAAAAGTAAATTAAAAGTGAACATAGGAAAATGCAAGGTGATGAGGGTAACAAACGAGTTAGGTAATGAAAGATTAGAAGGAGGAAATATGGATGGGTATATGAAAGACGAGGTGAACCACAGAACTGACGAAGTGAAAAATGTGGATAGTGCCATGTGGAGACAAAGAACATCATCTATGGAGGCAAAGAAGAGAATGTATGAGACTATAGTGGTGCCAATGTTCTTACATGGGTGTGAAGCATGGGTTGTGAATGCTGCATCTAAGTGGAGGCTAGAGGCATTGGAGATGTCGTGTCTGAGGGCAATGTGTGGTATAAATGTTATGCATAGAATTGATAGCTTGGAGATTATGAGGTGCAGAGTTACTAGAAGTATTAACCTGAGGGCTGAGGAGGAGTTGTTGAGGTGGTTTGGACATTGAAGGGTATTCAGTAATTCAATATAAAATTTGAATAAAAAATACATTAAGACTGAAGCTAGGTAGCTGAACTGATACAAAGCCTTTCTAGTAATAAACAAGTTGGAGACACGGAGCCTCTGGAATCTTCAGGCAAAGAGTTCCAGATTTTAGGTCCTTTTATACACACTGAGTTTTTACACAGGTTGAGTTGGACACGGGGAATATCAGAGGCTTTTGTATCTAGTATTATGCCTATGAGTTCTGTTGCTGCTATAAAGAAGCTACAGTGGTACCTCGACTTACGATGGTCCCCAAACTCACCCTTTTATGTAAGTTTATTTTTTTAAACGCTTTTGTAAGTGTAATTTTGGGGATCTAAAAGGACTAGTCTATTTTATATCATTTCTTAAGGGGATAAATTCGTTTGGTAATGGCACTTGAACAGTATTCTGGAATGAAAAAATATCGTAAGTCGAGGTACCACTGTATTACAAAAATAATCAATCTACTTCCTAGTGGAACATAGAATATTTCCTTTAACTATGTCAAACATACAAATGCTTTATTCTGATTTTACAACCCTCTATTTTGAACCTATATAATGGTTGCAATAAGCGAAATATAATTATATGCATACAGTGGTACTATACTACTATTTTGAAGATTTAACTTAGGATAACCCAACAGAGCAAAATTCAGTAATGTACTTACATGCTGTGTAACGAGGGAGCGATCGAGCATGGTCCAGGGAACCAACAACAGGAAGACCAAGGGGACAGTCTTTTAGATCCATGGGGTCGTCTCGTTTACTACTACTACTGTTGCTACTGCTGCTGCTGCTACTACATCCATTATTCCCACTGCTTCCACTGCTGCTGCCACTACCTGAACGTTCCTTGTCTTTGTGACGGAATAATTTACCAGATGATTTGTGAACACTTTTAGACTTATTTGGGGAGGGGGGCATCATTCCTGAAATTAATAAAAATGGTAGAATTACCAACAAAATGTTAGGTAAAAGGATACAGATGAAACTAATGTGACATTTTGTTGTTGCAACATTTTGCAATTCAGGAGCTTTGTCAAGCCTACAAAGCTCCTGGAGCAAAATGTTGCCACAATAAAATGTCACATTAGCTGAATCCATGTCCTTTTACCTAACATTCCTGAAATTAGTTATAAAGGAATTACATGTCGGCCATTACTAATCCAGCATCAACTTAACCTAACTAAACCTAGCATAATCACCTGATTATTTGTTGATATTTAACCTAACCTAGCATAACTATACAGGAATAGTAGCCATTTCAAAAGCATACAAAATGGGATGATTATTAATGTATTAAAAATATGTTAAGACCTGTAACTGAAGTACAGTAAACTCTCAATTTAACAGATTATGGGAGCAAATGGCTGTCAGTAACACTTGTGATGGATAGTCAAGACTGTTTTGCCGTGATTGTAATAATAGCAGATTTTGATTATGACCTCCAAATCGACCTAGTAGATACTACTGTATTTTCTGGCATATAAGGCACATGAGCAAATAATATATTTAAGACGATGTTTCCAACAAGTTGTAATGTAACGTTAGTAAACAACTGCTAAAATGTAACCCAAAGCCTACCCTTGACCCTGACCTACCTACCTGCCTGGAGGGTATTCCGGGGATCAATGCCCCCGCGGCCCAGTCCACGACCAAGCCTCCTGGTGGATCAGGGCCTGATCAACGAGGCTGTTACTGCTGGCCGCACACAGTCCAACATACGAACCACAGCCCGGTTGATCCAGCACCGACTTTAGGTATCTGTCCAGCTCCCTCTTGAAGACAACCAGTGGTCTACTGGTAATGCCCCTTATGGCTGGTGGGAGGCTGTTGAACAGTCTTGGGCCCTGGACACTTTTTGCATTTTCTCTTAGTGTACCAGTGACGCGCAGGCCGAGTTTCCAAAACTTTGTGGGAAAAAAGGTGCCCCTTATATGCCAGAAAATGTGGTACGTCCCGTATTTGTGCAGTCCGTTAAATCGAAGGTACACTAGTATTATAATTACATTTAATGGGAGGTACTAAGCCCATAGATGTCATATAGACCTTGGGAATGAGAGGCAATCATGTTTGATCCAAGGAAATGTAAATTAATCCAATTCCTTGAATCAAGAACCACTCACCAACATCAAGGAATCTCCCTTGAATGGTATAATAGAAGTAGACTATATGGGATGTTGTCGTTCACACAAAAATAACTTCCCAACTGAAAAATGAACAAATGGGTGAATTTAATAATAACTTTAGCCTATTTTATTTTCGTATAAAATCCAAAATTACCAGCGTCTTTTATATTTTAATATAGTGGTAGTGTAATTACCTGCTGGTAAAAAGATTCTTTGCCTGCAAAATAATACATTTATTAGTTATGTTTTAGTTAGAATATATAATTGGTTTTAAAAGTTGTAGTATTCATGTAGAACAGTTCTGGCAGAACATCGATGTTTCGCCCATATATGTGTATTAAATCATGTAAATTTAACCTAGGATAACCCAATGAAGAGCCAAATAATGTGTTATTTCTATTATTATTACAATCATAACTAAGCACTAATCCCACCAGGGTCAGGTTATTTCTACTGGGGTCCTTATCAATGCCATAAAAAAGTAATACAATCATTATATTATTGCTAATATTATAAAACTGTCTTAAATGCACCACATTTGTGTTAAGTGACTTTTTCAACCTATTAATATTATATATAAATTACATTGTCTGTGTACAGCAGAAAGAAATTATTATTAGGAACTGTGGCTAATATTTCATAATTGAAACTTAAGTTTGAAAAGGAACCAACATTGATGATTAATACTACTGTGTTTAAAAACCTGCAGTAAACCCGCACGGGTTACTAGTGTTGGGTGGCCGGGCCTAACATGACCTTGGTGTCAGCTGCCATGGTAGTATGGTGGGGCGCCATAGTGACCATTAAGTGTGTTATACGCGCCATAGTGACCATTAAGTGTGGTATACGCGCCATAAGTGATTATTAAGTAGGATGTGGACGCCATAAGTGACCTTACATTGATGTGAGAACAACACGAGTGATGGTGAGGGGCGGCAGCTGCTGCTGCTGCTGCTGTTGTTGTTGCTTCTTTACTGTGAGGGGTAACCCACCCCCTTCCCTTACACTCCCCCCACTACCACCACCCAAGACCCCCTACCATTACCATCACCCAGGACCCCAACCATTACAACCACCCAGAACCCCCACAACCACCACCCCCACCCAGAACCCCCTACAACCACCACCCAGGACTCCCACAACCAGCACCTTAACTGACTTTGTTCTAGGATATCTCGGTGATTGCTGTGTCCTTGCTGTCCTGTTTTTGTCAATACTCGATTTTGACACTTTTGAAGATTTCTCTCTACACACTCTCCTCAAATGGCCTTTCTTATGACACTCATTACAGAAAAAGTCTTTAAACCTCCACCCAGGACCCCTACAACCACCACCCAGGACCCCCACAACCACCACCCAGGACCCCCACAACCACCACCCAGGTCCCCCACAACCACCACCCAGGACCCCCACAACTACCACCAAGAACCCCCACAACCACCACCAAGGACCCCAACAACCACCACCAAGGACCCCCACAAACACCACCACCCAGGACCCCCACAGCCACCAAGGATCCCCACCACCACCCTGGACCGTCCACTACCACTTAGGACCCTCCACTATCACCCAGGACCCTCCACCATCACCCAGGACCCCCCACCATTACCCATTAGTCCATCACCCATTGATGGACTAATCACATCGACTCCAGGCTGAGGGACTGATTACCTCAAACTCCGGATCTTCACAATTTTTCTTTGTATAGGACAGATGAAGCCACTGTGTAGCGAAACGTTTCTTCAATAAAGGTACCCAAGTGTTGCATATGTCTAATTTATCAACATGTCGGTTCTTCGACCCATATATCTACAACAAAAACTGCAATATCTCCATCCCTCCTTTAGAGTGCAGGCACTGTACTTCCCACCTCCAGGACTCAAGTCCGGCTAACCGCACTCCAACAGCACGTCATTAATTTAACATTTGCCTCCGCTCTTATCTAACACGCTGCTCACGCTTGCTGGAAGTCCAAACCCCTCGCACACAAAACCTCCTTTACCCCCTCCCTCTGTCTTGAACACTATGTGCTTAATTGTCCACTTATTGAGGAATACAGAGATAGACAGTATAATAACATATGTGACATGTCAAGATACTTATTAATGAAAATAAGATACCAGTTATACTAAGCAAATTTCCTAAATTTGCTTGTAACAGATAAGTGAAATGTAGATATAAATCCAAATGTACAATTGCTAACCCTTTTAGGCTGCGTGCAGCCAGCAGTAACAGCCTGGTTGATCAGGCTCTGGTTCAACATGAGGCCTGGTCACAGACCGGGCCGCAGGGGCGTTGACCCCTGCAATTCTCTCCAGGTAAACTCCAGGTAGTGCCTAGGCCTAGTGTGTATCCATATGCTCTTGCGCTACTGTCCACAGGATGGATATGGGGTGCACAATAAACTAGCCACTTCGGTGGCAAAATCTAAAAATCTAATCCAACCTTTCCTAGGACGACCCCTACCCCGCCTTCCTTCCTTCCACTACAGCTTTTTACATCGTCCAAGTTATTCTGTTTTGTTCCATCCTCTCCAGGTAATTTACACATGTTACTAAGACAACGGCAATCACCTAAAATTTGTGTAATTGCATTTAGAGTGTGTAAATGTACCTAAATAAACTTACAAACATTTTAGATGGTCACAATTGTCTTACATAATAATTGTAAATTACCTAGGACAACCTCCCCAAAAAAGGTGATATATTTTCAAGGACCCCATTGGAAATAAGTCACTTGTCTGACTCTTTTGAGAGGTTATCCTAGGTATTATACACATATTTTACTATACATGATAATTTGTGTACCTGTACCTAAATAAATTTACCACTGAGGTTCTTGGATGAGCTGGAAACTAGAACAACTATACCAGCAAGCCTCGTTGATCATCCTCACTAACCTGTAGTCACTCTCGTGGCCTCGTTGATCATCCTCACTGACCTGTAGTCACTCTCGTGGCCTCGTTGATCATCCTCACTGACCTGTAGTCACTCTCGTGGCCTCGTTGATCATCCTCACTGACCTGTAGTCACTTTCGTGGCCTCGTTGATCATCCTCACTGACCTGTAGTCACTCTCGTGGCCTCGTTGATCATCCTCACTGACCTGTAGTCACTCTCGTGGCCTCGTTGATCATCCTCACTGACCTGTAGTCACTCTCGTGGCCTCGTTGATCATCCTCACTGACCTGTAGTCACTCTCGTGGCCTCGTTGATCATCCTCACTGACCTGTAGTCACTCTCGTGGCCTCGTTGATCATCCTCACTGACCTGTAGTCACTCTCGTGGCCTCGTTGATCATCCTCACTGACCTGTAGTCACTCTCGTGGCCTCGTTGATCATCCTCACTGACCTGTAGTCACTCTCGTGGCCTCGTTGATCATCCTCACTGACCTGTAGTCACTCTCGTGGCCTCGTTGATCATCCTCACTAACCTGTGTCACTACTCGTGGCCTCGTTGATCATCCTCACTGACCTGTAGTCACTCTCGTGGCCTCGTTGATCATCCTCACTGACCTGTAGTCACTCTCGTGGCCTCGTTGATCATCCTCACTGACCTGTAGTCACTCTCGTGGCCTCGTTGATCATCCTCACTGACCTGTAGTCACTCTCGTGGCCTCGTTGATCATCCTCACTGACCTGTAGTCACTCTCGTGGCCTCGTTGATCATCCTCACTGACCTGTAGTCACTCTCGTGGCCTCGTTGATCATCCTCACTGACCTGTAGTCACTCTCGTGGCCTCGTTGATCATCCTCACTGACCTGTAGTCACTCTCGTGGCCTCGTTGATCATCCTCACTGACCTGTAGTCACTCTCGTGGCCTCGTTGATCATCCTCACTGACCTGTAGTCACTCTCGTGGCCTCGTTGATCATCCTCACTGACCTGTAGTCACTCTCGTGGCCTCCGTTGATCATCCTCACTAGACCTGTAGTCACTCTCGTGGCCTCGTTGATCATCCTCACTGACCTGTAGTCACTCTCGTGGCCTCGTTGATCATCCTCACTGACCTGTAGTCACTCTCGTGGCCTCGTTGATCATCCTCACTGACCTGTAGTCACTCTCGTGGCCTCGTTGATCATCCTCACTGACCTGTAGTCACTCTCGTGGCCTCGTTGATCATCCTCACTGACCTGTAGTCACTCTCGTGGCCTCGTTGATCATCCTCACTGACCTGTAGTCACTCTCGTGGCCTCGTTGATCATCCTCACTGACCTGTAGTCACTCTCGTGGCCTCGTTGATCATCCTCACTGACCTGTAGTCACTCTCGTGGCCTCGTTGATCATCCTCACTGACCTGTAGTCACTCTCGTGGCCTCGTTGATCATCCTCACTGACCTGTAGTCACTCTCGTGGCCTCGTTGATCATCCTCACTGACCTGTAGTCACTCTCGTGGCCTCGTTGATCATCCTCACTGACCTGTAGTCACTCTCGTGGCCTCGTTGATCATCCTCACTGACCTGTAGTCACTCTCGTGGCCTCGTTGATCATCCTCACTGACCTGTAGTCA
This sequence comes from Cherax destructor, assembly GCA_009830355.1. Taxonomy (NCBI): domain Eukaryota; kingdom Metazoa; phylum Arthropoda; class Malacostraca; order Decapoda; family Parastacidae; genus Cherax; species Cherax destructor. Next base: position 38,097 of record WNWK01017081.1, read on the forward strand.
CTCTCGTGGCCTCGTTGATCATCCTCACTGACCTGTAGTCACTCTCGTGGCCTCGTTGATCATCCTCACTGAACCTGTAGTCACTCTCGTGGCCTCGTTGATCATCCTCACTGACCTGTAGTCACTCTCGTGGCCTCGTTGATCATCCTCACTACCTGTAGTCACTCTCGTGGCCTCGTTGATCATCCTCACTAACCTGTAGTCACTCTCGTGGCCTCGTTGATCATCCTCACTGACCTGTAGTCACCTCGTGGCCTCGTTGATCATCCTCACTGACCTGTAGTCACTCTCGTGGCCTCGTTGATCATCCTCACTGACCTGTAGTCACTCTCGTGGCCTCGTTGATCATCCTCACTGACCTGTAGTCACTCTCGTGGCCTCGTTGATCCTCCTCACTGACCTGTAGTCACTCTCGTGGCCTCGTTCATCATCCTCACTGACCTGTAGTCACTTCGTGGCCTCGTTGATCATCCTCACTGACCTGTAGTCACTCTCGTGGCCTCGTTGATCATCCTCACTGACCTGTAGTCACTCTCGTGGCCTCGTTGATCATCCTCACTAACCTGTAGTCACTCTCGTGGCCTCGTTGATCATCCTCACTGACCTGTAGTCACTCTCGTGGCCTCGTTGATCATCCTCACTAACCTGTAGTCACTCTCGTGGCCTCGTTGATCATCCTCACTAACCTGTAGTCACTCTCGTGGCCTCGTTGATCATCCTCACTGACCTGTAGTCACTCTCGTGGCCTCGTTGATCATCCTCACTGACCTGTAGTCACTCTCGTGGCCTCGTTGATCATCCTCACTGACCTGTAGTCACTCTCGTGGCCTCGTTGATCATCCTCACTGACCTGTAGTCACTCTCGTGGCCTCGTTGATCATCCTCACTGACCTGTAGTCACTCTCGTGGCCTCGTTGATCATCCTCACTGACCTGTAGTCACTTCGTGGCCTCGTTGATCATCCTCACTGACCTGTAGTCACTCTCGTGGCCTCGTTGATCATCCTCACTGACCTGTAGTCACTCTCGTGGCCTCGTTGATCATCCTCACTGACCTGTAGTCACTCTCGTGGCCTCGTTGATCATCCTCACTGACCTGTAGTCACTCTCGTGGCCTCGTTGATCATCCTCACTACCTGTAGTCACTCTCGTGGCCTCGTTGATCATCCTCACTAACCTGTAGTCACCTCGTGGCCTCGTTGATCATCCTCACTGACCTGTAGTCACTCTCGTGGCCTCGTTGATCATCCTCACTGACCTGTAGTCACTCTCGTGGCCTCGTTGATCATCCTCACTAACTGTAGTCATCTCGTGGCCTCGTTGATCATCCTCACTGACCTGTAGTCACTCTCGTGGCCTCGTTGATCATCCTCACTAACCTGTAGTCACTCGTGGCCTCGTTGATCATCCTCACTAACCTGTAGTCACTCTCGTGGCCTCGTTGATCATCCTCACTGACCTGTAGTCACTCTCGTGGCCTCGTTGATCATCCTCACTGACCTGTAGTCACTCTCGTGGCCTCGTTGATCATCCTCACTACCTGTAGTCACTCTCGTGGCCTCGTTGATCATCCTCACTGACTGTAGTCACTCTCGTGGCCTCGTTGATCATCCTCACTACCTGTAGTCACTCTCGTGGCCTCGTTGATCATCCTCACTGACCTGTAGTCACTTCGTGGCCTCGTTGATCATCCTCACTGACCTGTAGTCACTCGTGGCCTCGTTGATCATCCTCACTAACCTGTAGTCACTCTCGTGGCCTCGTTGATCATCCTCACTGACCTGTAGTCACTCTCGTGGCCTCGTTGATCATCCTACTGAACTGTAGTCACTCTCGTGGCCTCGTTGATCATCCTCACTGACCTGTAGTCACTCTCGTGGCCTCGTGATCATCCTCACTGACCTGTAGTCACTCTCGTGGCCTCGTTGATCATCCTCACTGACCTGTAGTCACTCTCGTGGCCTCGTTGATCATCCTCACTGACCTGTAGTCACTCTCGTGGCCTCGTTGATCATCCTCACTGACCTGTAGTCACTCTCGTGGCCTCGTTGATCATCCTCACTGAACTGTAGTCACTCTCGTGGCCTCGTTGATCATCCTCACTGACCTGTAGTCACTCTCGTGGCCTCGTTGATCATCCTCACTGACCTGTAGTCACTCTCGTGGCCTCGTTGATCATCCTCACTGAACTGTAGTCACTCTCGTGGCCCCGTCCCAGACCAAGCCTCATGGTTGCTGCCCTGATCTATCAGACTCTTGGTACCCGCCACCTGCAACCAAACGTATGCACCACAGCCTGGCTGATCAGCAGCTCATTTGAGTAATTTGTTGAGTTCCCTTCTGAAGACAGCCCGAGATGTTAGTAAGTTTATTCAGATATACACAAATACAGTTACATATATTATCATACATAGCAGCCATAAATGAAATTGAAAGAAGCCCAAAGTATTTCTTATGCAAAATCAAAGTCGAGAACAACAACCAGTATTGGGCCCCTACTTAAACGGGATGGGTCCTACACAGATGACAGCAAGGAAATGAGTGAGTTACTAAAGTCCCAGTATGACTCAGTTTTTAGCGAGCCGCTAACCAGACTGAAAGTCGAAGACCTAAATGAATTTTTTATGAGAGTGCCACAGAACTTGGCAGACGCAAACCTATCTGACATTACCCTGACGCCAAATGACTTCGAAAAGGCAATAAATGACATGCCCATGCACTCCGCTCCAGGCCCAGACTCACAGTTACTCGCAGTTACTAAAAACAACAGACATAGCCCCACTCCACAAAGGGGGCAGTAAAGCAATAGAAAAGAACTACAGACCAATAGCGCTAACGTCCCATATCATAAAAATCTTTGAAAGGGTTCTAAGAAGCAAGATCGCCACTCATCTACATACCCATCAATTACACAACCCAGGACAGCATGGGTTTAGAGCAGGTCGCTCCTGTCTGTCCCAACTACTCGACCACTACGACAAGGTTCTGGATGCTCTAGAAGACAAACAGAATGCAGATGTTATATACACAGACTTTGCAAAAGCCTTTGACAAGTGTGACCATGGTGTAATAACACACAAAATGCGTGATAAAGGAATAACAGGAAAAGTGGGTAGATGGATCTATAATTTCCTAACAAGTAGAACACAAATAGTAGTAGTCAACAGAGTAAAGTCTGAGGCGGCTACAGTGAAAAGCTCTGTTCCACAGGACACAGTACTCGCTCCCATCCTGTTCCTCATCCTCATATCGGACCTAGACAGGGATATAAGCCACAGTGCCGTGTCTTCCTTTGCAGATGACACCCGAATCTGTATGACAGTGTCCACCGTTGAAGACACTGCAAGACTCCAAGCAGACATAAACCAAATCTTTAAATGGGCTGCAGAAAACAATATGAAGTTCAATGATGAGAAATTTCAATTACTCAGATACGGAAAACGTGAGGAAATTAAAATCTCATCTGAGTACAAAACAAATTCCAACCACACAATAGAGCAAAAAACTAATGTCAAAGACCTGGAAGTGATCATGTCAGAGGATCTCACCTTCAAGGACCATAACACCGTAGCAATCGCATCTGCTAGAAAATGACAGGATGGATAATGAGAACCTTCAAAACCAGGGATGCCAAGCCCATGTTGACACTTTTCAGGTCGCTTGTTCTATCTAGGCTGGAATATGGCTGCACACTAACTGCACCTTTGAAGGCAGGTGAAATTGCTGACCTAGAAAATGTGCAGAGAACCTTCACGGCACGCATAACTGCGATAAACCATCTCAATTACTGGGAACGCTTGAAGTTCCTAAACCTGTACTCCCTAGAACGCAGGCAGGAGAGATACATTATTATATACACTTGGAAAATTCTCGAGGGATTAGTACCAAACTTGCACATGAGAGTCACTCCCTACGAAAGCAAAAGACTCGGCAGGCGATGTAACATCCCCCCAATGAAAAGCAGGGGTGCCACTAGCACGTTAAGAGACAACACAATAAGTGTCAGGGGCCCAAGACTGTTCAACTGCCTCCCAGCATACATCAGGGGGATTACCAACAAACCCCTGGCTGTCTTCAAGCAGGCACTAGACAGGCACCTAAAGTCGGTACCTGACCAGCCAGGCTGTGGTTCGTACGTTGGACTGCGTGCGGCCAGCAGTAACAGCCTGGTTGATCAGGCTCTGATCCAACATGAGGCCTGGTCACAGACCGGGCCGCAGGGGCGTTGACCCCTGGAACTCTCTCCAGGTATATGTGTAAGGTTAGTCAGGAAACAGAACAAGTGTTTCCTGACACGGGTCTTAGTCGTATGATGACCCACAGCTGGAGCTTTTGGTCATCTGACCGACGCCTTCTACTGGTTTACCAGTCCACCCCTTTAAAAACTATGGTTATGAATATATCCTAAGATCTGTTGGTAATTCCCCTTATGTATGGAGGGGGGGATGTTGAAGAGGCGTGGTCCCTTTACACTCATTGAGTTTCCTCTCAGCGTGAAACAAAAAGTTGAGGCTAATGTTGAGTTTAGGGCTTGGTCTGAACTGGTGCATTATTTTATTATGTAAAATACAAGCATGTCATCTATATCCCGGCAACAATTGTTATTTCTTGTGCAAAATGTTATATTGGGACATATTAGCAAAATGAATACATTTATTTTAACACGTCAAGCCAATTAACATTAAAAATGATGCATTAAATGTAAACAAGGACGCGCTGTATGTAAACAAAGATGCATTGAATGTAAACAAGGACCCGCTGAATGTAAACAAAGATGCATTGAATGTAAACAAGGACCCGCTGAATGTAAACAAAGATGCATTAAATATAAACAAGGACCCGCTGAATGTAAACAAAGATGCATTGAATGTAAACAAGGACCCGCTGAATGTAAACAAAGATGCATTGAATGTAAACAAGGACCCGCTGAATGTAAACAAAGATGCATTGAATGTAAACAAGGACCCGCTGAATGTAAACAAAGATGCATTGAATGTAAACAAGGACCCGCTGAATGTAAACAAAGATGCATTGAATGTAAACAAAGATGCATTGAATGTAAACAAAGATGCATTGAATGTAAAAAAAGATGCATTGAATGTAAAGTAAAGTAAATTTTATTTCATTGCAGATTACATAGGTATT
>WNWK01017082.1:0-43236 GCA_009830355.1 Cherax destructor
CGTATATACTGATGCTTCACTGGCGAATATTCCACTTCACTCTCACTACTGGAACTATTTTGAAGAGATTGGAGTTCATATTCACTATCACTATCATCACCATCTGAGTCCTGGATATGAGTAAATAAGAGTTTCCTCCTTCGTTCTGGTACAACTGAACATGAACTAGATGCCACAGCACCAGACGTGGAAGGTTGAGGGTCAGCTGGGTTTTCCTCACTATTACCGGTATTATGGTCATTATTTTCGGTCACAACCTCCTAAAAACCTTGAAAGTCACCTTCACTGACACCCCCATCAGTATTAGAACTGTCACTGGGGAACAAAAGTGTCCCAATTCGCCGAGGAGTAAGGTGTTTCTTGATGCAAGGCATGGTGTACTGAAATGGCGTTCCCACAATGCACCACTGGGTGCCCGATTTTTTTCCTACTGCGCACACTGACCACGGAGACCCATTCTCTTACCTCTAAGCCTACCAGCCGTTTCCCGGTAAATTTGAGGCCGCTAGAATTTACGCGCACTAGTACAGCACTGACCCTGGTGCGTAAAACATACGTACTATGTTAAGCAAAAGGACACAAATGCAACTAATGAGACATTTTATTGTGGCAACGTTTCGCTCTCCAGGAGCTTTTTCAAGCCGTTACAAACAATATATGGACACAGAGGGTATATATATACTCTCAAAGTGAGGTGTAATACGTACTAGTGGTGGTAGAAGTAGTAGTGATATAAGTTGTAGTAGTAGTAGTAATACAATAAGGTAGAACAATCAACTTGCACATGAGTAAAAGGTGATAAAAACAATTACTTGGGTAGTATTAAAACAGGTTAGACAAATATTTCTGTAGGAGGTTGGAAAAGAGAAGGCCTGTAGCAGTGTTCCACATCTGCGATGCGCTTGTGTGGTATTAGCAGGAGAGGCTATGTGATGGTAGCTTTTACTGTTTTCAGGAGGATTCTTGCTAAGACTTCAGAGATGGTGAAGCTGCCTTTATTTTGTTTAATTGTGTTAGAAACAGCGATAAGTGCTGATTCAAGGCACTTGCATCTGCGGAAATCAGTTTCTTTGATTACTAATCGAGTGTCTTTGAATTTCATGAGATGATTGGTGGAATTTCGGTGTTGTATGCAGGCGTTGTTCAGGTTATTGTTCATACATGCATTAATGTGTTCTTTGAGGCGTGTTTCGAGGTTTCTTGCCGTTTTTTATTTATTTATTTAATAACACATCGGCCGATTCCCACCAAGGCAGGGTGGCCCGAAAAAAGAAAAACTTTCATCATCATTCACTCCATCACTGTCTTGCCAGAAGGGTGCTTTACACTACAGTTATAAAACTGCAACATTAACACCCCTCCTTCAGAGTGCAGACACTGTACTTCCCATCTCCAGGACTCAAGTCCGGCCTGCCGGTTTCCCTGAATCCCTTCATAAATGTTACTTTGCTCACACTCCAACAGCACGTCAAGTATTAAAAACCATTTGTCTCCATTCACTCCTATCAAATACGCTCACACATGCTTGCTGGAAGTCCAAGCCCCTCGCACACAAAACTTCCTTTACCCCCTCCCTCCAACCTTTCCTAAGCCGACCCCTACCCCGCCTTCCCTCCACTACAGATTTATACACTCTTGAAGTTATTCTGTCTCGTTTCATTCTCTCTACATGTCCGAACCACCTCAACAACCCCTCCTCAGCTCTCTGGATAATAGTTTTGGTAATCCCGCACCTCCTCCTAATTTCCAAACTCCGAATTCTCTGCATTATATTCACACCACACATTGACCTCAGACATGACATCTCCACTGCCTCCAGCCTTCTCCTTGTTGCAACATTCATCACCCATGCTTCACACCCATATAAGAGTGTTGGTATAACTATACTCTCATACATTCCCTTCTTTACTTCCATGGACAAAGTTCTTTGTCTCCACAGACTCGAAGTGCTCCACTCACCCTTTTTCCTCATCAATTCTATGATTCACCTCATCCTTCATAGACCCATCTGCTGACATGTCCACTCCCAAATATCTGAATACATTCACCTCCTCCATACTCTCTCCCTCCAATCTGATATCCAATCTTTCGTCACCTAATCTTTTTGTTATCCTCATCACCTTACTCTTTCCTATATTCACTTTCAATTTTCTTCTTTTACACACCCTACCAAATTCATCCACCAACCTCTGCAACTTCTCTTCAGAATCTCCCAAAAGCACAGTGTCATCAGCAAAAAGCAACTGTGACAACTCCCACTTTGTATTTAATTCTTTATCTTTTAACCCCACACCTCTTGCCAAGACCCTCGCATTCACTTCTCTTACAACCCCATCTATAAATATATTGAACAACCACGGTGACATCACACATCCTTGTCTAAGGCCCACTTTTACTGGGAAATAGTCCCCTTCCCTCCTACACACTCTAACTTGAGCCTCACTATCCTCATAAAAACTCTTCACTGCTTTCAGTAACCTACCTCCTATTCCATACACCTGCAACATTTGCCACATTGCCCCCCTATCTTGCCGTTTCTCCTACATAAATACTGTCGCAGCCTCCACAGGGTATGGTGTAAACCCCTGCGTTGACTGGTTCATGGTGCTTGGATTTTGTCCTGGTTAGATCCTTTATAGAAAGGCTGGAAGCGATGTACTTTAGAAATGTTCGATGCAACCTGGCTGTTGGGAAGAATTATAACTTTGTTTGGAGTGGTGTTGGTGCGTGGAGAATTTATGATCTGAAGAGCTCTCTTCTTGCAATCTTTGATGAAAAAGGAAGGAAATTGTAAATCTTTTTCATCAAAGATTGCAAGAAGAGAGCTCTTCAGATCATTAATTCTCCACACACCAACACCACTCCAAACAAAGTTATAATTCTTCCCAACAGCCAGGTTGCATCGAACATTTCTAAAGTACTTGCTAAATCTAACACCAGAGTCGCCATCGCTTCCAGCCTTTCTATAAAGGATCTAACCAGGACAAAATCCAAGCACCATGAACCAGTCAACGCGGGGGTTTACACCATATCCTGTGGAGGCTGCGACAGTATTTATGTAGGAGAAACGGCAAGAAACCTTGAAACACGCCACAAAGAACACATTAATGCATGTAGGAACGATAACCTGAACAACGCCTGCGTACAACACCGAAATTCCACCAATCATCTCATGAAATTCAAAGACGCTCGATTAGTAATCAAAGAAACTGACGCAAGTGCCTTGAATCAGCACTTAACGCTGTTTCTAACACAATTAAACAAAATAAAGGCAGCTTCACCATCTCTGAAGTCTTAGCAAGAATCCTCCTGAAAACAGTAAACCCTACCATCACATAGCCTCTCCTGCTAATACCACACAAGCGCATCGCAGATGTGGAACACTGCTACAGGCCTTCTCTTTTCCAACCTCCTACAGAAATATTTGTCTAACCTGTTTTAATACTACCCAAGTAATTGTTTTTATCACCTTTTACTCATGTGCAAGTTGATTGTTCTACCTTATTGTATTACTACTACTACTACAACTTATATCACTATTACTTCTACCACCACTAGTATTACACCTCACTTTGAGAGTATATATATACCCTCTGTGTCCATATATTGTTTGTAACGGCTTGAAAAAGCTCCTGGAGAGCGAAACGCTGCCACAATAAAATGTCTCATTAGTTGCATTTGTGTCCTTTTGCTTAACATATTGTCGGTAATTCTACCAATATTAATAAAACATACTAGTACGGCACTGACCCCGAAAGGGTTAATGCCTAGAATATAATGTAATGTTCACTCGAGAAACAAAGCCAGACTGACTCATGACGGCTGCGCGGGCAGGCAGACAGGTCTGGTACGCAGGACGAAACATGGGGCACAGTGCAAAACTCGGGACAAAATTTAGCCGAAAAAATGGTTCTAAACTCAAAGCGTCCGATACTCAGGGCAAACGAAACTCGGAGTTCCATTGTATTTCTGTTGCATTTGTGTCAGCTGGGGAAGACCTACCGCCGTCCCCTGCCACCCCCATCACTACCCCACTGCCGTCCCCTGCCACCCTCATCACTACCCCACCGCTCCCATCACTCCCCTGCCACCCCAGACACTCCCACCACCCCCATCCCAGCATTCGTTCATACGTGTTCAGTTCCATTGTATTAGGAACTAGCTGTGCTTGTGAATAGTGTTTTAATATTTTAATTGCCATATCTTGTATCTGCCAAGCAATCATGGCTGAAAGTTGCAAGAAAAGGTATAAGCGTTTAAGTCTTAAGAGTTAACAAAGAAAATAGAGATACTGTATTAGACAAGAGGCCTTAACCCTTTCAGGGTTTTTGACGTACTAGTACGGCTTACGCACCAGGGCGTTTGACCTACTAGTACGCCTAAATTCTAGCGCCCTCAAATCAAGCAGAAACAGGCTGGTAGGCCTAGATGTGAGAGAATGGGTCTGTGCAGTCAGTGTGCGCAGTATAAAAAAAATCCTGCACCACACAGTGCATAATGAGGAAAAAAACTCTGACCGTGTTTTTGGTTTAAAACAGCGACTTTGCAGTCTATTTTCGTATGGTATTTATCCTTGTATTCTCGTTTTCTTAGTCTCATTTGATAGAATGGATGATATATTACAGAAATCGAGATAATTTTGACTGGTTTCACGATGACAAGTACCTTGAAACTGAGCACAAAGTAGCGAAAATGTTCGATTTTTGCCTATGTTCAAGAGTAAACAAATCACGCCATGCGTCCAATACACATCAACTGGGTAGTCTGATATTCTTGCACAAGTGCGCTGATATTATTTATACCGTTTTTACAATGATGCAGTAGTATACATAACAGAAAATCTTCAATTTTTTGTGAGAATAAAAATTCAAAATGGAAAGCAAAAGTAATGCAATAGGAGCCTGGAGACGTGACTAATGAACAGATAAAATGTTATTTTAGTGCCAGGAATGTCTGTCTTGTTTATTCTGGACCCTATTTTGAAATTGGCATCTTTTGAAATTTGTGTGAAATTGGCAATACAGTGGACCCCCGAGTTTCGTAAACCCCGGAAATCGTACATTTATGTAAGTATAATATTGTAAGTGCTTGTGGAAAAGTATTTTTGGGAGTCTGAAATAGAATAACCTACGTGACATTTTTCCTTAAGGGAGTAAATTCGTTCGGTAATGGCACTTGAGCAGACTTCAGGAGTGAAGTTTTTACGAAACTCGGGGGTCCACTGTATTGTCAATTTCTGACCGCTTTATTGGGTAGTTAAAATCGGTAAATTGATGGTTTCTTGTACTCAATCGATAGAACAAATGGAATTCTACAATAATAGCTATGATTTTCGTAGACTGAGACTTTGGAATTGGCCGAAAATAGGGCTCAAAGTGGGCGAAATCGCCAATGAGTAAATATCTTCGATACCGCTAACTTTGCGAGAGCATAATTCCGTTAGTTTTTCACCAAATTTCATACTTTTGGTGGCGTTATGATCGAAAAAAGATGCTCTATCATTTCATAAGAAAAAATAATTTTTTTTTTTTCCCGAAAATGTTTCAACCCTGAGAGTGAGTTAAGAATCGAGGTCTCGACCCTGAAAGGGATAATGAAGCATCAGTTTGTACAATTAAAAAGAATGAGGTATATATACAGTGGACCCTGGAGTTCGTAATTAATCCATTCCAGAGGGCGCTCTGAACACCGAATAATGGAAATAAAATTAATCTGTTTCAGACACCTAAAAGTATTAAAATAAAATACTTTTGTTTATTAAATATACATTAAATTACACAGAAAACAATGAGACATGAAGAGTAAAACAATAATAACATGTCACTTACCTTTATTGAAGAGTTGTTGATGTGTGGAAGATGGAAGGAGGGGAGAGGAAGGAGTAGTTGCTAGTGTTTGGAAGGGGAATCCCCTTCCATTAACACTTCAGGTACCAGGTCCTCTTCCTGGGTTACTTCTCTTCTTTGTTTTTTAATGCCACTAGGACCAGCTTGAGAGTCACTGGACCGCTGTTGCTCAAAAAAGTGTTCCATAGAGTTCTGTTTCTTGCGAATGTTTGGAATTGTGCTGGCAACGGGGGGGGGGGGGGTTGTGGACAGGACAAGATAGTCCTTCAAAATGACACTGATATACACTCTATGGCTTATTTATCTATCACAATTCATCTAATATGACATAATAAACAATATTAATAACATAGAAACATGACATATACTCTAGAATGAATAAAATATCATTACGAATGTGAGGACTGGTGTTGTGGTGTTTGTTGTTGGGTATATAAGGGTCACTGAAAGATACACCTTACATAGTGATGGCCGCCAGACACACGGAGGTGTTGTCAGTCGCCCTATGTAACTCCAACAGCATTGGAGGAGTTAAGTTTTGTGTTGTCATTTTTCTATCACTTAATCGCTTAACTTACTTGCAACACTGTTAATGCTGCACTTTATCGCTGGCTGGCACTATAGCATTTATCAACTCCTGCTGTTTTAGTATCATAACATATCGTAGAATCACTGAATCACTTAAGAAGACATTCTCCCCTCTCAGCCCTTTACCAAAGGACTGGCACTAGGAGCTTTCTTGGGACCCATGATGGCTTATTTAGCAGTTGCAAGCACTAAAAACAATGGAATAATGACAAAATGTATGGTATGAATGCGTGGGTGGCGGTCACTCGCTGGTAAACAATGGCATACTGACTCTGAATGGAGTGTCGGGCTGCTCGGGCGATGCGTACACATCGAGGATGAATTACTAACTCCAAGCGGATCAACGAACACCGAACCAATATTTTTCCAAAAAAATGTCACGAACTCCGATGCCTACAAACTCCGGGGGTCCACTGTATATGAGTTTGTGTGATGAATATATGACTAACTGACTTGACTGATTTACTGATTGACTTGACTTGACTGATTTACTGACTGACTTAACGTTAGATTTTTTCACTGAGGAGGACCCTGACAAATCTAGAAGCAGTGCTCTGAAACATTGTCTATTGCAGCTGATACCTTATCATCAGCTGTATAATTTATACACACTCGAGTACAACCATCGACTTCAGTACCAGAACATCTACCATCCACCTCAGCCCAGTAGTGCCACAGCATAACTCTCCACTCTCTTCACAATGATTGATAAACATCAACACCCACAATTTAAGGTAAAAAATAGTATTACAGTGGACCCCCGAGTTTCGTAAAGACTTCACTCCTGAAGTCTGCTCAAGTGCCATTACCGAACGAATTTACCCCCTTAAGAAAAAATGTCACGTAGGTTAGTCTATTTCAGACCCCCAAAAATACTTTTCCACAAGCACTTACAATATTATACTTACATAAATGTACGATTTCCGGGGTTTACGAAACTCGGGGGTCCACTGTATTTCTATTGCATTTGTAGTCTTAAGCAGTAAAAACATAATATATCATGACAATGAACTACAATTACATATTCACTTTTATTTTTGTAAGATCTGTTGGTCTAAAAAAAAGTTGTTTTGCTTTTTGGGGGCTCCCAGGAACGTAACCCTATTTTTCCATAAGTTCTTCAGTTTGTCTAACATGGTTTTAACTACCTCGGCGTTTTCAGGAACGTAACTACCGTGTTAAACGACGGTCTACTGCATATGCATTATATTGGTCTCACAGGCCACAAAAGTTACTTGAAAAAATAAAATATTAAAAAAATAATAGAATAAAAGTAAAAATAATATCACCGAGTGAGCGGCAGTCGCCGATGTTGCCGTAAGCGGTTCACTTTCTGTCAACTTCATGCCTCTATATCTTGGTAAGTACTGATCACAAAAAAAAAAATATTTTTAAACAATCAGTAAAATATTCTTAAGATTTGGGTAAGAATTTTTTTTTTTTTTTTTTTTAATATTTTTTGACACTGAGAGCAGGTTTGTTATCAGGGCTCTCAACAGTGAAAGGGTTAATCACAACTTTTATAATATCTTTGTGCCTGTAGGACCTCAGGGATCTTTTAGGAGAGAATTTTTAACATTTGATAATTTAATGGGATTTTGAACTGATACTGGCTATTTTAATTTGGTATGATAATATTTATTTGTATTGAGTGTATTGCTCACCTTAGTAGTTTTTATTGTGTGTTAATTTTATCATGGTTTTTTATTGCTAAGAGTGCTGAGTGATCTATATGTTCAAAAGAATTCTATAAATATCACAACTGCTGCTACTACTACACTGACTAGCCTTCTGGATTTTTTGCAGCTCATGCTACTTTTCAGTATTTGCTTTAGTGGATGGTCATTTGAATTACCTTTTGCACATGACTTGTGATTCCCATTCCTGCTGTCCAGCTTGCTTATCATTGAGTGGATCTCCCTTGCAGAAATTCCTAAGTGTGTTCAGCATGGGCGAGCCCTTTACCTGGGCTGTGCCTCTCCTTGTACTGCATGCCTTAGCTAAATGCCTCCTCTGTTGGAGACCCTAGACATCTGTAGATAAGGAGCAGGACTTTGGCATTTGTCTTGATGGGGTTTTTGTCTCTGCTTTAGGGATTTATTGTGCCTTAACCCATATTCAGACCTGGTTAGTCCTTTTGGGCTTTGACTCCAGTTACTGGTATTTGTCTACACCAGCTGATCCTGCAGCCAGAAAGTATTCTGTTGAGATATGAGCAGAGGCAGCACCAGGGGGCTTTAGGGCCTCAGCAATCCAGTATTCCCAAATAAATATAATAATAACTGCTTCAAAACATGTCTCTTAGACCCACCCTCTTTACCAACCAGATAGCCACCCCCTAAGCTCCCCCAGTGTAGAAATTCTGGCACCCCCTCTGGATAAGAGATTGTTGATAAGAGGATGATGGATCCATGGGCCCATCTTGTCTAAATACAGGCAGGCAATGTTTTGCTAATGACGTGGGTTTCAATTATACCTATTCTTCACTTATTCAGACTTCCTACAATAAATTTATTCACTCACTATAAGCTATGAACAAAAATATTTTAAGGTAAGTACTGTGTGTACTGTACAGTGGACCCTAGGTTAAAGGCCATTAATCCGTTCCAGGAGCTAGGCCTTTAACCGAAATAATATTCCCCATAAGAATTAATGTAAATACAATTAATCCGTTCCAGACAAAAATATTCACAAAAAAATATTTTTTTTAAGATTATAGTTTTACATACACAAAACAATGAGTACTAAATAAAATGACTAAAGAAATGGATAAATGAACATTTAAATCACTATTACATACCTTTATTGAAGGCAGGAGGAGAGTATTGTTTGGAGACAGGACAAAATACAGTGGTACCTCGAGTTACAATGATCCCCAAAATCGCCCTTTTATGTAAGTTTATTTTTTTAAATGCTTTTGTAAGTATATTTTTGGGGGTGTAAAAGGACTAGTCTATTTTACATTATTCCTTATGGTAATGGCACTTGAACAGCATTCTCGAACGAAAAAATATTGTAACTCGAGGTACCACTGTACTCCTTCAACATGATGCTAATATCAACTATATACGGCTTATTTATCTATCAAAATTCATCTAATATGACATAATAAACAATATAAATAACACAGTAATCTCATATACACTCTAAAATGAATAAAATGTCATTACATATGTGGCTAGTGGTGGCGGCGGCAGGAGTTTGTTTGGAGACAGGACAAGATAGTCCTTCAATGACACTAATATCAATACTTCGGCTTATTTATCTATCACAATTCATCTAATATGACATAATAAACAATATTAATAACTTAGAAACATGACATATACTCTAGAATGAATAAAATACAGTGGACCCCCGGATTACGATATTAATCCGTTCCAGAGGGCTTATCGTAAACCAAAAATTTCGTAATCCGAATCTATTTCCCCATAAGAAATAATGGAAATAAAATTAATCCGTTCCAGACACCCAAAAGTATTAAAATAATTTTTTTTACACATTAACTTACACAGTACATGTATATATAAATTACAACTAATACATACAACAGTGTATTAACTTCACACTTACCTTTATTGAAGAGTTGTTGATGTGTGGAAGATGGGAGGAGGAAGGAGTAGTATGCTAGTGTTTGGAAGGGGAATACCCTTACATTAACACTGCAGGTACCAAGTTCTTTTCTGGGGTTACTGGCCTTTTTCTTTTAACGCCACTAGGACCAGGTTGAGAGTCACTGGACCCCCTCTCTAACAAAAAATCTGTCCAGGGAGCTCTGTGTCTGGCATTTCTTTAAAACTTCCCTGAAATGGGACACCACATTGTCATTGTACATGTTGCCAACACGGCCTGCAACAGCTTTGTTAGGGTGATATTCATCCATAAAGCCTTGCACATCAGTCCATTTGGCACAGATCTCCCTAATCCTTGAAGAAGGCACCTTCTTCCATCTCTGTTCCTCCTCCTCTGAATCATTTTCCTGAACTGAGGTCTGCTGTTGCTGTTGAAGCTCTTGCAGATCATCAGTGGTTATCTCTTCATTGTCCTCCTCCACCAACTGTTCCACATCCTCGGTACTAACATCCAACCCCATGGACTTCCCCAGTGCCACAATGTCTTCCACAACAGGCTCAGGCTTAGGGTTCTGAGGCTCATCCCCAAAACCTTCAAAATCCCTCTCTGGGACACAGTCTGGCCACAATTTTCTCCAGGCAGAGTTCAAAGTCCTGTTAGTCACTCCCTCCCAAGCCTTACCTATAAGGTTTACACAATGCAGGGTATGGAAATTATCTTTCCAAAAGTGTTTTAGGGTCATATTCATGTCTGTGGTCACTTCAAAGCACTTTTGAAACATTGCTTTGGTGTAGAGTTTTTTAAAGTTTGAAATGACCTGCTGGTCCATGGGCTGGAGGAGAGGAGTGGTATTAGCAGGCAAGAACTTCACTGTGATGAACTTAAAATCCTTCACCATTTGCACTTCCATGTCTCGAGGATGACAAGGAGCATTGTTCATTATCAGGAGGCACTTAAGTGGCAAATTATTTTCCTCGAGATATTTCTTCACACTGGGGCCAAGCACTTCATGAAACCAGTCAAAGAAAATTTCCCTAGTGACCCATGCCTTATTGTTAGACTTCCACATCACACACAAATTAGCCTTGGCGACACTGCATCTCTTAAACGCTCTGGGATTTTCTGCGTGATACACCAGTAAAGGCTTCACTTTAAAATCCCCGCTAGCATTAGCACACAACATGAGAGTTAAACCTGTCTTTCATAGGCTTGTGTCCTGGCAGTGCCTTTTCCTCCTGTTTAATGAAGGTCCTGTCTGGCATTTTCTTCCAAAACAGGCCTGTTTTGTCACAATTAAACACTTGTTCACCTTTAAATCCTTCAGCATCTACATAGCTTTTAAATTACTCTACGTATTTTTCAGCCGCACATTTGTCAGAACTTGCTGCCTCACCATGCCTTATTACACTGTGTATGCCACTATGCTTCTTAAATCTGTCAAACCAGCCTTTGCTGGCTTTAAATTCGTTCACTTCAGCACTCGTTGCAGGCATTTTCTTGATGAGATCATCATGCAACTGCCTTGCTTTTTCACATATTATTGCCTGCGTAACACTATATCCTGCTAATTGTTTCTCGTTGATCAACACCAACAACAAAGTTTCCACATCTTCCAGTACTTGCGATCTCTGTTTTGTGATCATATTTGCACCTTTCACAACAACAGCTTCTTTGATTTTATTTCCCTTGGCCACAATGGTAGCGATAGTTGAATAGGGTTTGCCATACAGCCTGGCCAGCTCAGCGATACGCACTCCACTTTCATATTTTGTTATTATCTCCTTCACTTCTACCGTATTTCTCACTTTCCTTACCACAGGGCTGGCACTAGGAGCTTTCTTTGGACTCATGGTGGCTTATTTAGCAGTTGCAAGCTCTAAAAACAATGGAATAATGACAAAATGTATGGTATGAATGCGGGGGTGGTGCTCACTCGCTGGTAAACAATGGCACACTGACTCTGGATGGAGCATTGTGCCGTCCCAGGGCACGTGTACGCGTCCAAGACGAAGTGTTTTCCGAGCGGATCATCGTTTACCGAACCATTATTTTTACGGAAAAATGTATCGTTTTCCGAATTTAGTATAATCCGAAGCCATCGTAATCCGGGGGTCCACTGTATGTCTACGAATGTGAGGACTGGTGGTAGTGTTTGTGTTGTTGGGTGTATAAGGGCCACTGACCATAAGCCGTACATATAGTGGTGGTGGTGGGTGGCATAAGCCCTCAACAATATTCACACTGAAACAATGTACGTAATTTATAAATAAGAAATATTTACACTTTAATTTATAAATAATAAATATTTACACTTTATAAATAAGAAATATGTATTTACACTTACCTTGGAGGAGCTGGCAGAGGGCGGTGTTGTTCTCAGTGCCCCTATATACTACCTAAAACAACAATGGAGGAGTTAAGATTCTTGTCATTTTTCTATCGATTAATGGCTTAACTTACTTGCTACACTGTTAATGCTACACTTTCTCGCTGGCTGACGCTATAGCCTTTATCGACTCCTGCGGCTTTAGTTTCATACATATCATAGAATCACTAAAGAAGGCACATTCTCCCCTCTCAGCCCTTTACCAAAGGGCTGGCACTCTGAACTTTTTTTTGGCCCCATGGTGGCTTATTTCACAGTCACAATTAACCCTTAAACTGTCCACACGTAGATATACGTTCACGTGCGTAGCTGACCGAATATTTTGAGAAAAAAATAAATTGTTCTTTTTCTTTAAAATGAAGAGTGCATTTTGTTTGTCATTCCCACATGTTGTAATACTGCACACAGTGAGTGCACAGACCCATTCTCTAATCTCTAGGCAACTCAGGCTTATCGTGGCAAGGTTAAAAGCATTTGAAAAAAAACGTAGATCTACGTTCAGGGCAGTACGCACGCGAACGTATATCTACGTGTGGACAGTTTAAGGGTTAATAAACAAGCACCAAAATGAACGGATGAATGGATGAATATGCAAAGTATTCCTTATTCAACAAGAGAGAGATGCAGACTGAGTTTGATATGCGTGAGGAAGTGGCGTCCCCCGGCGGGTTGACGCGTCCCATACGGCCGCTAACCGAAAAAACAGCTGCTAACCGGGAGCCGTAAAACCGGCCGCTAACCGAGGGTCCACTGTACGTATATGCATTTTTTAGGCCTAGCTCTATTACAGTGGAACCTCAATATTCGTACGTCCCTATATTCGTACATGGATTAATTTGCCACATTTTGGTTATTGCACTATTGAAAAATTGCTGCACAATTTTGTACAACACTTCATATAATTAGCACGGTTCCGTTTGCTGGCATGGAAAAAATTTCCCCAGCTCAAGCTGCCGCCTTGTTGTGGGTCAGCAGGGGAGACCTATCGTCATCCCTTGCCACCCTCGACACTCTCACCACTCCCATCCCAGCCTTCATGAATACGTGTTCAGTTCCATTGTGTCTTAGGAACAAGCTATGTTTGTGAATTGTGTTTTGTTCTTTTAACCCTCTGAGGGTCGCAAGCCCCTCTCCGAATCTCGTTCTCAGGGTCACAGAATTTAAAAAAAAAAAAAAAAAAATCTTATGAAATGAGTTTTTTTTTCTAAATCTAATAGGCAAAAAAAAAAAAATTGCAATCAATACTTATGGAGATATAGAGGCTTGAAGTTGACAGAAAGTGAACCGTTTACGGCAACATCTGCCACTCACCCGGTAATAGTTTTTTTTTTTTTTCTACTTTTTTCTTTTATTTTTTAACATTTTATTTTTTCAAGTAACTTTTATGTCCTGTGAGACCAATATAAACCATATTTTGTATATATACACTCCTTGTATACTACACAATAACTGCTGGCTGGCTGGCTGGCTGACCAGCTGGCTTGCTGACCAGCTGGCTTGCTGACCAGCTGATTGGCTGGCTAGCTGACCAGCTGGCTGGCTGGCTAGCTGACCAGCTGGCTGGCTAGCTGACCAGCTGGCTAGCTGACCAGCTGGCTGGCTGGCTGGCTGGCTGGCTAGCTGGCTGGCTGGCTAGCTGACCAGCTGGCTGGCTGGCTAGCTGACCAGCTGGCTGACTGGCTAGCTGACCAGCTGGCTGACTGGCTGGCTGGCTGGATGGCCAGACAGCTGGCTGGCTTGCTGGCTGACCAGCTAGCCAGCTGGCTTGCTGACCAGTTGGCTGGCTGGCTACCTGACCAGCTGGCTGGCTAAACAGCTGGTTGCATGGATGGCCAGCCAGCTGACCAGCTAGCTGACTGACTGACTGACTGACTGGCTGTCTATCTCACAGGAACACATAAATACAATTATACATAGTGTAAATTACCTAGGATACACGGGAGAATATAATAATAATATAATAATAATTATTATTATTATTGAAGCATGGTGTAAGAGTGTGTCAGTCTTATCACTAATCTAATTGCAGCAATGACATTTGATGAGGGGTAAGGGTCCTCTTATCTTATTATCCCTAAACTAATTAGTGTTGACATTTGATGAGGGTACACTGCCTTCACCTGCCTGCCTCCCTGCCTCCCTGCCAGCCAGCCAGCCAGCCAGCCAGCCAGCCAGCCAGCCAGCCAGCCAGCCAGCCAGCCAGCCAGGGGTGACATTTGATGAGGGGTTAGCCTCATCTTATCACCAAACTAATGAGATTGATAACATTTGACAAATGAGGGTACACTGCCTTCCCTTTATTTGTTTTCACTGTTTTATCTACCTGTCTGTCCATCTGCTTGTCTCTCTTTCTGTCTCAGACAGTCACTAGTGAACCAACATTGCCACATCTGAGTCGATACATATTATTTGCCAGTCTGGATTTTTGGGGTTATCTTAGGTAATTTACATTATGTATTTATCCTATGTAATTTACACTATGTATTTATCCTAGGTTATTTACACTATGTATTTATGTGTACCTGTGTGACAGAGCAAACTAGCTAGCCAGCCAGCTGGCTAGGTTAACCCTGGGTTAACCCTTTCAGGGTCGCGAGGCCCTCTCCCAAACTCGTTCTCAGGGTTGCAAATTTTTCGGAAAAAAAAAATTATTTTTTCTTATGAAATGATAGAGATCTTTTTCTGATCATAACGACACCAAAAGTATGAAATTTGATGAAAAACTAACGGAATTATGCTCTTGCAAAGTTAGCGGTATTGACGATGTTTATGCATTGGCGATTTTGTCCACTTTGAGCCCTATTTTCAGCCAATTCCAATGTTTTAGTCTACCAAAATTTTAGCTATTTCACTAGAATTCCATTTGTTCTATCACTTGAGTACAAGAAACCGCCAATTTACCTATTTGAACTACCCAATAAAGTGGTCAAAAATTGGCAATTTGGCCAATTTCACACAAATTTCAAAAGATGCCAATTTCAAAATAGGGTCCAGAATAAACGAGACAGACATTCCTGGCACTAAAATAACATTTTATCTGTTCATTAGTCACGTCTCCAGGCTCCTCTTACATTACTTTTGCTTTCCATTTTGAATTTTTATTCTCACAAAAAATAGAAGATTTTCTGTTATGTATACTATTACAACCTCAGGTTCAATGGCCTGTTAACCTGAGTGTAAAGGGAGCTTGGAGCAAAGAAACACAGTAGAAGATGTATTGAAATTGTATTTCCTTCAAAAAATCAGTTAGATTAATTCCAGACTTTTGTCTTTTCCTTCACCAAGTATAACAAAGTGCTATTTACACATATGTACACTATATACAAAGGAGTAGTGTTTAGTGCACGCCACAGTTGTCTAGGCTAAGCAGCAGCCAAAAGACAGACAACTTTCCACAACCAGCTCTATGCAGGAATTCCAATGACAAACCGCGAGTGGTAACCACGTCACCTTTGTCATTGTTAAACTCGCATTTTAATTGGCTGAACCGAGTCATTGATTTGATGATGGGGCCCCATCACCAAACCCTTAACAATGGTTCGCTGGTTGGAGGGGAGCCTATGTGGGTGTATTTAACATGCTCCGAATAAAGGTTACATACTCTTTGCATGCAACATATACTATTGCATCATTGTAAAAATGGTATAAATAATATCAGCGCACTTGTGCAAGAATATTAGACTTGCCAGTTGATGTGTATTGGACGCATGGCGTAATTTGTTTTCTCTTGAACATCGGCAAAAATCGAACATTTTCGCTACTTTGCACTCAGTTTCAAGGTTCTTGTCATCGTGAAACCAATCAAAATTATCCATATTTCTGTAATATATCTTCCATTCTATCAAATGAGACCAAGAAAATGAGAATACAACCATAAATACCATACGAAAATAGACTGCAAAGATATTTTAAACCAAAAACATGGTCGGAGTTTTTTTTTACCTCATTACACACTATGTGTAGTGCAGGATTTTTTTTATACTGCGCACACTGACCGCACAGATCCATTCTCTCACATCTAGGCCTACCAGCCTGTTTCCGCTTGATTTGAGGGCGCTAGAATTTAGGCGTACTAGTACGTCAAAAACCCATACTAGTATGGCCGAAACCCTGAAAGGGTTAAATTAATTGAAAAGCTATTAATCCGTTCCAGCGGAATTCCTGCTCTCAGAGGCAGGAAAATACACTTCAATATAATGGTAATATCAACTCTACGGCTTATTTATATATCACAATTGATCTGATATGACATATTGAACAATATAAATAACATAGAAACTTGATATACACTCTAGAATGAATAAAATATGTCATTATGTATGTGGCTAGTGGATGGGAGCAAGAGAGTGGTCACAAGCATTCAGAGGCATATACTGTCAGGAGTTCATTTTGTTTCGTCCTTTTTCTATTGCTTAACCCTTTGGGGGTTTTGGTCGTACTTGTACAGTCATCCCTTGGTTTTCAATTGTCTCAGTTTTCACTGATTTTGGTTTTCACTCACTTTTTTCGTGGAAAAATTGTCTCAGTTTTCACCGATTGTTTCAGTTTTCACCGATGGTACAGAACTTGTCCACCAGTGCCCCGCACATACAAAGCCCACTAGACCGCCACCCACGCACATTGTCACGCAGTGTAGCATTGTTTATGCTTGAGTGAACATCATCCCAGGAGTTCATACAAAACATTTATTAATAATTCACTGTTTTTGGGCCTTGATTATTGTGTGTGACTACTAAATAAGATACCATGGGCCCAAAGAAAGCTCCTAGTGCCAGTCCTTTGGTAAAGAAAGTGAGAAACACGATGGAATTTAAGAGTGTAGCAGGTATGCAGGGAGTGTAGCAGGTATGCAAGGAGTGTAGCAGGTATGCAGGGAGTGTAGCATGCATGCAGGGAGTGTAGCAGGTATGCAGGGAGTGTAGCAGGTATGCAAGGAATGTAGCAGGTATGCAGGGAGTGTAGCAGATATGTAGGGAGTGTAGCAGGTATGCAGGGAGTGTAGCAGGTATGCAAGGAGTGTAGCAGGTATGCAGGGAGTGTAGCAGGTATGCATGGAGTGTAGCAGACAGGGAGGGAGTGTATCAGGCATGCAGGGAAGTGACCCCGGAAAAGGACTTGGTACCTAAATTCCTTATGTAAGGGGATTCCCCTTCCAAACAATAGCCTCTCTTCCCTCTCCCCTCCTCCCTCTCTTCCATCCAGCAACATCAGTCTTCAATAAAGGTAAGTGCCACATAGAGTTCATTCATTTGTGCATGTAAATCTATCTTTAAGGCCCCCCAAAAATTTTTTTTCCAAACTTCTGGGTTTCTGGAACGGATTAATTGAATTTCCATTATTTCTTGTGGGGAAAATAGTTTTGGTTTTAGCCGATTTTGGTTTTAGCTGATCCATCTGGAACGGATTAAAATTGAAAACCAAGGGATGACTGTACGTCTTACGCATTGGGGTTATTGACGTACTAGTACTCCTAAATTCTAGCGCCCTCAAATCAAGCAGAAACAGGCTGTTAGGCATAGATGTGATAGAATGGGTCTGTGCGGTCAGTGTGCGCAGTATAAAAAAATTCCTGCACCACACAGTGCATAATGAGGAAAAAAAACCTCTGACTGTGTTTTTGGTTTAAAACAGCGACTTTGCAGTCTATTTTCGTATGGTATTTATGCTTGTATTCTCGTTTTCTTAGTCTCATTTTATAGAATAGATGATATATTACAGAAATAGAGATCATTTTGACTGGTTTCACGATGACAAGTACCTTGAAACTGAGCGCAAAGTAGCGAAAATGTTCGATTTTGGCCGATGTTTAGGAGTAAACAAATCACACCATGCGTAAAATACACATCAACTGGAGAGTCTAATATTCTTGCACAAGTGCGCTGATATTATTTATACCATTTTTACAGTGATGCAGTTGTATACATAACAGTAAATCTTCTATTTTTTGAGAGAATAAAAATTCAAAATCTTGGTAAATTGCCCCTAGATATTACAAAAGTTACCTTCAGACTACATAATGAGTCAGCTGTAAATAACTTTATAACAGCTATGATTAACATTGACTGGCATAATGAGTTAGAAACATATACAGATACTAATGAATGCATCAAGAATTTCCTTAACAAAACCCACCACCTCTATAACAAACATTGCCCTAAAAAAACTAAACAGATCACAGCTAAGAGACTTAACAATCCCTGGCTAACACCCAGCATCCTTAAATCCATTAACAAAAGGCACCAATATGAAAAACAATACAGAAGGGGTCTAATAACCAGAGAACAATCCAAACGCTACTCATCAATCCTTACCAGCCTGATAAGGAGATCAAAAAAATTGTATTATGAGAACAGACTCCAGAACATAAAAGGTGATATGAAAAGACCTGGAAGACCCTATCTGCAATTCTAGGAAATAATAAGATAGCGAAAAACAACACCATCAAATTATCAAGAGCAGATGAACCCCTACTCTCACCTACTGAGACAGCAAACAGACTTAATGTTTTCTTCTCCACCATAGGAAAGAATCTAGCGAGTAAAATCCCAAGCTCAAACACCCGTCCAACAGACTACCTCACAAACACCTACCCTAATACGCTATTCCTAGCTCCTACCAACCCAATTGAAGTCTCGCTCATAATCAACACCCTTAAAAACAAGGCAGGAGACATAAACAGCCTACCAACTTTTATGTACAAAAAGCTTCACAGGTACTGTCACCAATTATAGCAACACTATTCAATAAATCCATTGAAGCCTCTTCCTTTCCATCAATTCTCAAAATAGCTAGGGTCACCCGATCCACAAAGGAGGTGATCAAACAGACCTGAATAATTATAGACCAATTTCTAATTTACCATTGCTTTCTAAAATCTTGAAAAATTAATTCATAGACAAATCTATTCCTACCTCGTCTCACACAATGTACTCAACCCCTGTCAATTTGGATTCAGGACAAACAAGAGCACAAACGATGCTATTCGCACATGTTGGAGTTAATATATACAGCACTTGAGAAAAAGAAGTCCCACTGGGAATCTTCATTGATCTCCGCAAAGCTTTTGATACAGTCGACCATGATTTACTGCTCACAAAATTAGCACACTATGGTATAAGGGGCACCCACTCAACTACCTAAAATCATACCTCACCAACAGAAGCCAATACGTGTACACAAATGGAGCGAACTCTTCCACACAACCAATTACAGTCGGAGTCCCTCAAGGAAGTGTCCTGGGGCCACTCCTATTCCTCATTTACATAAATGACCTACCGAATGCATCACAACTACTCAAACCCATTTTATTTGCAGATGACACAACATATGTCTTCTCTCACCCAAATCCAGTTATACTGGCCAACACTGTTAATGCCGAATTACAGAAAATATCAACATGGATGACGACTAACAAGCTTACTCTCAATACTGACAAGACCTACTTCATACAGTTTGGAAGCAAAGCCACAAATGTTCCACTTAACATAACACTTAATGGTACACCCATCACAAGACTCACAGAGGAAAATTCCTAGGAATCCACCTTGACAGTAGCCTTAAATTCCAAACACATATCAACAAATTTCCAAGAAAATCTCGAAGACAGTAGGCATATTATCAAAGATACGCTATTATGTACCTCAATCAGCTCTCCTTGCACTATATCATTCACTTATCTACCCGTATCTCACCTATGGAATCTGTGCATGGGGATCAACAACGTTAAATCACCTTAGACCACTCATAACACAACAAAAGGCCGCAGTCAGAATGATAACAAATTCCCACTCTAGACAGCATACTCCACCAATATTCAAAAGTCTCAAACTACTCACCGTAAAGAACATTCATACTTACTCTTGTGCCTACTACATATATAAAACTTTACACTCTAATATAAACCCTCTGCTCAAAACTCTCCTCACCAACTTTAATAGGACCCATGACCACAACACACGACACAGATCACTTTTGATATACCCGTGTTCATATCAACCTATGTAAAAATTCTATGCACATAAAGGGCCCCAGAATCTGGAATTCATTACCAGTAAATATTAAGATAATCTTGTCTGAAAATCAATTTAAGACTCAACTCAAAACCACCTACTCACCCAAACCTAAATGATCATGCTATAAACTACTTTGAAAAATGCTCATTGTTACTTTCCTATACGATAATCTCAATTTTTAATAATATGTTACTATTATGTTACCCCATACTCATATTATAAGTTAATGTCAAAAATGCTCAATGTTATTTTCCTTAAGATAATCTCAATTCCATATTATCATTCAAGAATCTTAACACCTGTAACAATCTAAGATCTAATATCATTATATAATAATTTAAACAGTAAAATTTCATCATATTGTAATTTTGAAAATAATTTTTAACTAGAATAAACTCAATAAATTTCTCTAATATTAAGTACATAGTTTTTAAGGACTAGAATAAGCTGCCCCTAATGCCATGGCATGTCAGTGGCTCTCCTTGCACTCAATTTACATTGTAACTTCCGATACCCATGTAATCTGCAATGAAATAAAATTGTTTGAAAATTGTTTGAAAAGTAATGTAAGAGGGGCCTGGAGACGTGACTAATGAACAGAGAAGATGTTATTTTAGTGCCAGGAATGTCTGTCTTGTTTATTATGGACCCTATTTTGAAATTGGCATCATTTGAAATTTGTGTGAAATTGGCCAAATTGCCATTTTCTGACTACTATTTTGGGTAGTTAAAATTGGTAAATAGGCAGTTTCTTGTACTCAATCGATAGAAGAAATGGAGTTCTAGCGAAATAGCTATAATTTTAGTAGGCTGAAACATTGGAATGTGCCGAAAATAGGGCTCAATGTGGGCGAAATCGCCGATGCGTAAGTGTCATGGCTACCGCTAACTTCGCAAAAGCATAATTCCGTTAGTTTTCGATCAAATTTCATAATTTTTGTTGCGTTATGATCGGAAAAAGATTCTCTATCATTCCATAAGAAACAATAATTTTTTTTTTTTTAAATTCGTGGACCCTGAGAACGAGTTTCAGAGAGACCCCTTGGACCCCCAAATGGTTAATCACTACACTCTTAACCCTTTGACTGTTTCAGTTTTACGAGCCAATGTGTTTGACGTATATATACTCAAAAATTCTAGCGGCTTCAAATCAAGCGGGAGAAAACTGATAGGCCTACATGTGAGAGAATGGGTTTGTGTGTGGTCAGTGTGCACAGTATAAAAAAATCCTGCAGCACACAGTGCATAATGAGAAAAAAAAACTGAGTGTTTTTTTATTAAAATGCCGACTTTGAGGTGTACAGTGGAACCCCGGTTAATGAAAAAAATTCATTGCAGAAGCCTGCTCAAGTGCCATTTAGGTTAGTCTATTTCAGACCCCCAAAAATACACTTCCACAAGCACTTACATTATTATACTTACATAATTGCACGATATCCGGGGTGTTCGTTAACCGGGGTTCCACTGTATTTTCATATAGTAGTATTTATGGTTGTATTCTCGGTTCTTGGTCTCATTTGATAGAATGGAAGACATACTATAGAAATAGAGATGATTTTGATTGGTTTCACTATGAAAAGGACCTTGAAATGGAGATCAAAGTAGCGGAAATGTTCAATTTTGCCGATGTTCAAATGACATCATTGTCTGATAAATATCCCAAATAGCCATTCTAATACGCAGTCACGAATGGGTTGACATTATTTATACAACTATTACAATAATGCAGTAGTCTACATAACAGTAAATCTTCTATTTTTTGTGTGAATAAAATTCAAAATAGAAAGCAAGAATAATATAAAAGGGGCCTGGAGACATGACTGATGAACAGATAAAATGTTATTTTAGTGCCAGGAATGTCTGAATTGTTCATTCTGGACCCTATTTTGAAATTGGCATATTTTTAATTTGCATGAAATTCTGGCCACTTTATTGGGTAGTTGAAATGGTATATGGGCAGTTTCTTGTACTCAGTCGATAGAACAAATGGTGTTCTAAAGAAATAGCTATGAGTTTGGTTGACTGGAACAAAGGAATTAGCCAAAAATAGGGCTCAAAGTGGGCAAAATCGCCGATGCGTAAATATCGTGGAGATCGTTAACTCGAGAGCATAATTACGTAAGTTTTCCTCAAATTTCGTACTTTTGGTGTCATTAGCATCAGGGAAAGATTATCATTCCATAAGAAAAATAATTTTTTTTTCAAATTTTTCAACAGTTAGAGACACTCTAGGATTGGGGGTTGCTATAGTCAAAGGGTTAATGCTACACTTTATCACTGAACTTAACTGCTGCAATTTTTATTTTTTATCTCACTTCACTATTCGTAAATTTGCTAAGCTGGTACTCCCTGGCCAAGTCCTTAACCCTTGCACCTAGTGTGTGTTTATCTATGATTTTCTGTTTGCATGTAAATCATCCTCTTTTCTTCTCAGCACTGTCCTTTGGACTTGCTTTCTTAGGACCCATGGTTAGAAAAAATTAGCAAAATAACTGAGAATGTGTGTGGGAGCGGCTTTGTGTGTGTGCTGGGCACAGGACAGGTTCTGTACCATCGGCGAAAATGGAGGCAATATTTTGACGAAAAAAGTAGGCGAAAACTAAAATAGGCTATAATAGAGATCGACGAAAAGGGATGGTCCACTGTATTATATATATTATATTATTATTATTATATTATACGTATTATTATTATTATATAATACGTATTATTATTATTAGTACGTACGTATTATAAATTATACAGCCTCTTCTCACTTACCAACGTACTCATTTACCCCCAACTAGGGTTACGATGGGTTCTTGACAATTTAAAAAAATATTGTGCCATATGGAATTTGGGTCACGGTAATGGCAGCGCAGTGTGTTTCCATCAAGCATCTCAATCTCTTTCTTACAGCCACTCAGTTCACTAGCTTTTAAAGTCTCCAAGACTAAATGTACAAATTTGTACTTAATTATGTACCCCATAATACAAAAGTCAGCAGCACTTGGAAGAGGAAAAACAAGAGGAAAATGGAAGAAGTACAGTGGACCCTTGAAAATCGTCTCCCTTGAGAATGGCGAGTTTAAAATCGTCCACTTTTTTAACAAAAAATGGGACTTGAAAATCATCCATTTCCTTAGAAAATCGCCGGTCGTCTGAAACGCATCCACGTGGCCTCCCTACCGCCTGGGCACATAAACACATTGAGTGTCAGTGTGCCATTGTTTACCAGCAGTGACCACCACCCACGCCGCCACCTCGCATTCTTACCATACATTTTGTCAATATTCCATTCGTTTTAGTGCTTGCAACTGCTAAATAGCTACCATGGGCCCAAAGAAAGCTCCTAGTGCCAGCCCTGTGGCAAGAAAGTGAGAAACACAATAGAAGTTAAGAAAGAGATCATAGAAAATATGAAAGTGGTGTAGCGTGTGGCGGAGCTTTCCAGGATGTATGGGAAGGCCCATTCAACCATCACTTCCATCTTGTTGAAGAAAAGGAAATAAAAGGAAGCTGATGTTGCGAAAGAGGTGAATATGCTATCGAAAATGAGATGAAATAATCAAGAAGTTGAGAAGTTGTTGCTTTTGTGGATCAGACAAAAGAGTTAGCAGGAATAGTGTTACACAGTCAATAATTTGCGAAAAGGCAAGGCAGTTGCATGACGATCTCATAAGAAAAGTCCTGGAACAGTGTTGATGTTGATGAATTCAAGGCCAGCAAAGGCTGGTTCGAAAATTTCAAGAAGCGAAGTGGCATACACAATGTTGTAAGGCATGGAGAGGCTGCAAGTTCTGACAAATGTGCGGCTGAAAAATTTGTTCATAATTCAAGGGTACATAGTCTGAACAATTCAAACCCCAACAAGTGTTCAGTTGTGATGAAACAAGCCTCTTTTGGAAGAAAATGCACTGCGAGGACACAAGCCAATGAAAGACAGGCTAACTCTCATGTTGTGTGGCAATGCTAGTGGTGATTTCAAAGTGAAGCCTTTACTCATGTATCACTCTGAAAATCCCAGAGTGTTCAAAAGTACAGTGTTGCCAAGGCTAATTTGTGTGTGTTTTGGAAGTCTAACAATAAGGCATGGGTCTCAGGAAATTTTCCTTGATTGTTCAATGAAGTGTTTGGCCCCAGTGTGAAGAAATATCTCAAGGAAAATAATTTGCCACTTAAGTGCCTCCTGGTAATGGACAATGCTCCTGGTCATCCTTGAGACATGGAAAGAGCAAATGGTGAAGGATTTAAGTTCATCAAAGTGAAGTTCTTGCCCCCTAATACCCTCCTCTCCTCCAGCCCATGGCCAGCAGGTCATTTCAAACTTCAAAAAACTCTACACCAGAGCAATGTTTCAAGGTGTTTTGACATAACATCAGGCAGTACTTTGACCCTAAGAGAATTCTGGAAAGATCACTTCAATATACGTGCATTGCATCGCCTTATAGGTAAGGCTTGGCAGGAAGTGACTCCCAGGACAATCGTCCATTTTGAAAATGCGGCCTCTCAGGAATGGATTAATCACGATTTTCAAGGTCCACTGTACACAGTCAAGGGATCAGCTGGTATGTTCGTCTGTTGTTGACATCTTCTCTCTCTGGCAGCTTAAAATTATTATACTGTGAACAAGGTATGTTGATGGTAATAATAATAATAATAAATAATCGCTCTAGGGCACTTTAAATGTCATAATAAACATGGACACAAGCGAGGTTCCCTGCAGCAGTGTAATTTATCAAATGTCACGGAGCTGTCATCAGTTATCTGACCTGTCACAACACCATAAAAAAAGTGACCATGACCATTATAGAAACGTTATGGCTGTACTAAACATACATTCTTTTTCAGTAAGTCATTCAGTCAAGTCATTCATTCAGTCAAATCAAGTCAGTCAAGTCATTCAGTCAAGTCAGTAAGTCAGCCAGTTTCTCTCCCTTAATAGATGCTCCTGGTGTCTACTCTATTTTTGTTCCTCAAGTCAGTAAGTCATTCAGTCAGGCAGACAGATAGACAGACAGACAGACATGATAAAGATGCCCAAATTAATAAATCTGACATATATGGAGAGGATGGAGGTGTGTGGGGCTGGGGCTATACAGAGAGAGGAGAGGTGGAGAATGGGAGGGTGGTGACAATTTTGAAGTGTCAGTAAGGGATCATTCCTCGATTAGTGATGAAATCGTTTACCGAGGTCTTGGGGCCCCTATCTCCATCGTTAAGTGAGGAGAGGCTGTATTATTATTAATTTAGGGAACTGGAGCTACAGATCCAATTCCCTAGATCAAGACCCCTCACCATGTATGTACTAAAAATAATAATACAGTGGACCCCCGCCTAACGAGCTTTTCCGGAAATCGTACAATTATCTAAGTATAATATTGTAAGTGCTTGTGGAAGTGTATTTTTGGGGTCTGAAATAGACTAACCTACGTGACATTATTTCTTAAGGAAGTAAATTCTGTTCGGTAATGGCACTAGCAGGCTTCTGGAATGAATTTGCTCGTTAGGCGGGGTCCACTGTAATAATAATAATTATAACAATAATAATACAATATAATAGTAATAATAATAATAACAGTAAGGAAACTTCAAAAGGCTGCCAGTAGTTGGCGCCACCATCACAAAACATTGGTAACCACTACTACTTTTCATCTCTGTATAAGTATTAGGTTAAATCTGCCTGAAATGCCTTGGCATGATAGTGACTTTTTGCTCCAATCATATTATGATATGTAAACACACATTGTAACCTTTGCAAAGAAATAAATATATATTTATTTATTTAAGGAACCTCCCTTGAGGGGAAAGTTCGCATCCTGAAATTTCGTTTGTATCCAGAAGCAAAAAATCGACCAAACGATTGTTCGTATCCTGAAAAGTTTCACATGGTGAGGCATTCATAAGCCGAGGTTATACTGTACTGTGTAATACAGTCTCTCCTCGCTTAACGATGGAGTTCCTAAGCGTGGGGTGTTACCGAGCACATGGCTCGCTGCAGTGTTTTAGAATCTCGGGTTGAAGTGTTAAAGAAGGAAGTTCTACTTCTTCAGGAGGAAAATAGGAGGCTGAAGCTTCGCCTTGGAGGGTTTGGGAGTGAGTGTGAGATGGTTGGTTCTGGTAAGGAGGAAATGGTTACCAACAGTGAGAGTGGCAGCCACTTTAAGTGGCAAGTGGTTCACAATTCAGGAAGAAGGAAGATAAGGAAGGTTAATAGAGAAGATGTGAAGGTAGGAAATCGATTCTCTGTTCTCCAGGACGAGTGTACTTCAGTGGTTAGTGAGGTTAAAGGTACCACTGACTCCCCTGCTAATCAAGGTAAGAATATTCTGATTGTGGGAGACTCTCAGGTAAGATATATGGACTGTGCTTTTTGTAACAGAGATAGGAAGGTCAGACAGAGGGTGTGCCTCCCAGGAGCTGGTGTTGGTGACATAGTCAGCAGGTATGGGGTTCATCTCTCTGGGGCTGGAGTGGTTGCATTAGCGATTCGATTGAGGGTCATTGGAGACTTGTCTAGGACTTTAAACTGATAGATTATAGAGGTATGGGTGTTTGTGGAAACAATCAGGCTGTAGTATTAGGGTTGGAAACAGCAGATACTACCAGGATACCTCAGGAATATGTTTAAAAGACAATATTCAAAGTAAAGGTGCTAGAAAAGGCAAAGCAATTGATCAACAAAGAGAGATAGTAGAGGGAAACGAGTGTCTAGCTCCCTTAAGGTTTACTATACAAATAGTAGGAGTCTAAGAAATAAGATAGATGAGCTAAGATTACTTGCAAGTGTAGGTAATATAGATATTATTGCTATAACAGAGACCTGGTTCAACCTGAAAGATAGAGAAATGCCTTCTGAGTGCAACATACAGGGTTATAAGCTATTCCACACTGATAGGGTCAACAGGAAGGGTGGTGGAGTGGCGATGTATGTCAGAGATAATTTAAATTGTTGTGTTAGACAAGATATAAGATTAGAAACATCGGACACAGAATCTGTTTGGCTACAGTTTCTGAGGTTGTGAAAATTGATTCTGGTGTGATTTACAGGCCCCAAGCCTGGATAGGGAGTGCAGTAAGCTGCTATGGGACCAAAATTCATAAGGCGTCTAGATATGAAAATGTTGTGTTAATGGGAAATTTTAACTTTAGACAAATTGATTGGAACAATGTGACAGGTAATCTTGAGTCTAGTGACTTTCTTGATACGGTTCAAGTTGTTTTTAAACAGTTTGTGACAGAACCAACTAGAGGTAGCAACTTGCTTGATTTGGTTCTTGCCAACAAAGAATCACTAATTAATAATCTTGAGGTTAATGAAGAGCGTAGGGAAAGCGATCACAAATCACTTAGTTTCAATATATCATGGAATTATCCAGGTAACTGCAATCAAGTCTCTGTTCCAGACTTTCGCTTAGCCGACTTCATGGGGCTGAGAAATTACCTAGGTGGGCTAAATTTGGGGTGACCTGACTATGGGTCAGGTAGGTGGTTTAGTTGCCAATATGATGTTTTCCAGAGCGTAGTTCTAGCTGCCCAGACAACTTTTGTTCGAGTAAGGAAATTAGATATAACAAAAATGATCCTAAATTGATGAACAATAGATTAAAACATCTCACTGGTCAAAAGAGAGGCATATATAGGCGTATCAAAAGAGGGGATGGACAGATAAGAAATCAATATTTTCAATTAAAGAGAGAAATAAAAAAAGGGAAAAAGAAAAGCAAAAGGGATTATGAGGCTAAGGTCACAAGGGATTCGAAGCAAACCAAAAAGGTTCTTTCAGGTATCAGAAGTAAGATTAGGGACAAGATAGGCCACATAAGAGTAACTCAGGACAGATCACGGACAGTGATAAGGATATGTGTGAAATTTTCACTACTTACTTCCTCTCAGTTTTTACTCAGGAAGATACTAGCAGAATTCCAGAAATAATAAATTATGTTGAACAGGAAGACATAGGGAAGTGGAAAAGAATCTTTCCTCCGTAAGCCATGCGTGTCGTATGGGCGACTAAAATGCGGAGCAATGGGCTAGTAACCCCTTCTCCTGTACACATTTACTAAAAAGAGAAGAAGAAAACTTTATAAAACTGGGTTGTTTGAATGTGCGTGGATGTAGTGCGGATGATAAGAAAGAGATGATTGCTGATGTTATGAATGAAAAAGTTAGATGTCCTGGCCTAAGCAAAACAAGCTGAAGGGTAGAGCGAGTTTCAGTGGGGAGAAATAAATGGGATTAAGTCAGGAGTATCTGAGAGAGTTAGAGCTAAGGAAGGGGTAGCAATAATGTTGAAGGATCAGTTATGGAAGGAGAAGAGGGAATATAAATGTGTAAATTCAAGGATTATGTGGATTAAAATAAGGGTCGGATGCGAAAAGTGGGTCATAATAAGCGTGTATGCACCTGGAGAAGAGAGGAGTGTAGAGGAGAGAGAGAGATTTTGGGAGATGTTAAGCGAATGTATAGGAACTTTTGAACCAAGTGAGAGAGTAATTGTGGTAGGGGACCTAAATGCTAAAGTAGGAGAAACATGTATAGAGGGTGTGGTAGGTAAGTTTGGGGTGCCAGGTGTAAATGATAATGGGAGCCCTTTGATTGAACTTTGTATAGAAAGGGGTTTAGTTATAGGTAATACATATTTTAAGAAAAAGAGGATAAATAAGTATACAAGATATGATGTAGGGCGTAATGACAGTAGTTTGTTGGACTATGTATTGGTAGATAAAAGACTGTTGAATAGACTTCAGGATGTACATGTTTATAGGGGGCCACAGATATATCAGATCACTTTTAGTTATAGCTACAGTGGGAGTAAAAGGTAGATGGGTTACAAGGAAATAGAAGCAGTAAGTAAGAGAGAGGTGAAGGTTTATAAACTAAAAGAGGAGGCAGTTAGGGTAAGATATAAACAACTATTGGAGGATAGATGGGCTAGTGAGAGTGTAGGCAATGGGGTCGAAGATGTATGGGGTAGATTTAAAAATGTAGTGTTAGTGTGTTCAGCAGAAGTTTGTGGTTACAGGCGAGTGGGTGCGGGAGGGAAGAAGAGCGATTGGTGGAATGATGATGTAAAGAGAGTAGTAAGGGAGAAAAGTTAGCATATGAGAGTTTTTACAAAGTAGAAGTGATGCAAGGAGGAGGAGTATATGGAGTGAAAAAGAGAGGTTAAGAGAGTGGTGAAGCAATGTAAAAAGAGAGCAAATGAGAGAGTGGGTGAGATGTTATCAACAAATTTTGTTGAAAATAAGAAAAAGTTTTGGAGTGAGTTTAATAAGTTGAGGAAGCCTTGGGAACAAATGGATTTGACAGTTAAAAATAGGAGAGGAGAGTTATTAAATGGAGAGTTAGAGGTATCGGGAAGATGGAGGGAATATTTTGAGGAGTTGTTAAATGTTGATGAAGACAGGGAAGCTGTGATTTTGTGTATAGGGCAAGGAGGAATAACATCTTGTAGGAGTGTGGAAGAGCCAGTTGTGAGTGTGGGGGAAGTTTGTGAGGCAGTGGGTAGAATGAAAGGGGGTAAGGCAGCTGGGATTGATGGGATAAAGATAGAAATGTTAAAAGCAGGTGGGGATATAGTTTTGGAGTGGTTAGTGCTATTATTTAATAAATGTATGGAAGAGGGTAAGGTACCTATGGATTGGCAGAGAGCGTGTATTGTTCCTTTGTATAAAGGCAAAGGGGACAAAAGAGAGTGCAAAAATTATAGGGGGATAAGTCTGTTGAGTGTACCTGGTAAAGTGTATGGTAGAGTTATTATTGAAAGAATTAAGAGTAAGACAGAAAGCAGGATAGCAGATGAACAAGGGGCTTTAGGAAAGGTAGGGGTGTGTAGACCAAGTGTTTACAGTGAAACATATAGGTGAACAGTATTTGGATAAGGGTAAAGAGGTTTTTGTGGCATTTATGGATTTGGAAAAGGCGTATGATAGGGTGGATAGGAGGGCAATGTGGCAGATGTTGCAGGTGTATGGAATAGGAGGTAGGTTACTGAAAGCAGTGAAGAGTTTTTATGAGGATAGTGAGGCTCAAATTAGAGTGTGTGGAGGGAAGGGACTATTTCTCAGTAAAAGTGGGCCTTAGACAAGGATGTGTGATGTCACCATGGTTGTTCAATATATTTATAGATGGGGTTGTAAGAGAAGTGAATGCGAGGGTCTTGGCAAGAGGTGTGGGGTTAAAAGATAAAGAATTAAATACAAAGTGAGAGTTGTCACAGTTGCTTTTTGCTGATGACACTGTGCTTTTGGGAGATTCTGAAGAGAAGTTGCAGAGGTTGGTGGATGAATTTGGTAGGGTGTGTAAAAGAAGAAAATTGAAAGTGAATATAGGAAAGAGTAAGGTGATGAGGATAACAAAAAGATTAGGTGACGAAAGATTGGATATCAGATTGGAGGGAGAGAGTATGGAGGAGGTGAATGTATTCAGATATTTGGGAGTGGACATGTCAGCAGATGGGTCTATGAAGGATGAGGTGAATCATAGAATTGATGAGGGAAAAAGGGTGAGTGGAGCACTTCGGAGTCTGTGGAGACAAAGAACTTTGTCCATGGAAGTAAAGAAGGGAATGTATGAGAGTATAGTTATACCAACACTCTTATATGGTTGTGAAGCATGGGTGATGAATGTTGCAATGAGGAGAAGGCTGGAGGCAGTGGAGATGTCATGTCTGAGGTCAATGTGTGGTGTGAATATAATGCAGAGAATTCGGAGTTTGGAAATTAGGAGGAGGTGCGGGATTACCAAAACTATTATCCAGAGAGCTGAGGAGGGGTTGTTGAGGTGGTTCGGACATGTAGAGAGAATGGAACGAGACAGAATAACTTCGAGAGTGTATAAATCTGTAGTGGAGGGAAGGCGGGGTAGGAGTCGGCCTAGGAAAGGTTGGAGGGAGGGGGTAAAGGAAGTTTTGTGTGCGAGGGGCTTGGACTTCCAGCAAGCATGTGTGAGCGTATTTGATAGGAGTGAATGGAGACAAATGGTTTTTAATACTTGACGTGCTATTGGAGTGTGAGCAAAGTAACATTTATGAAGGGATTCAGGGAAACCGGCAGGCCGGACTTGAGTCCTGGAGATGGGAAGTACAGTGTCTGCACTCTGAAGGAGGGGTGTTAATGTTGCAGTTTTAAAACTGTAGTGTAAGGCACCCCTCTGGCAAGACAGTGATGGAGTGAATGATGGTGAAAGTTTTTCTTTTTCGGGCCACCCTGCCTTGGTGGGAATCGGCCGATGTGTTAATAAAAAAAAAAAAAATAGGAAGACATGGTCCTCAGACAAATAGAAAAATTAAAACCTAACAAATCTTCAGGCCCTGATGAACTGTTTGCAAGAGTTTTAAAGGAATGTAAAGGGGAACTTAGCAAACCTTTGGCAAATCTTTTCAATATATCACTACAAACTGGCATAGTGCCAGACAAGTGGAAAAGGGCAAATGTAATACCTATTTACAAGGCAGGTGACAGGTCCTTAGCTTCGAACTATAGACCAATAAGCCTTACCTCCATAGTTGGTAAATTTATGGAATCAATAATTGCCGAGGCAATTTGTAGCCATCTTGAAAGGCATAAATTGATTAATGATTCTCAACATGGTTTTACTAAGGGGAGTTCCTGTCTTAAGAATTTACTAAATTTTTTCACTAAGGTGTTTGAGGAGGTAGATCATGGTAATGAATATGATATTGTGTATATGAACTTCAGTAAGGCTTTCGATAGAGTTCCACATCAGAGGCTATTGAGGAAACTTAAGGCACACAGAAAGGCGGAGAAATTTTTTCCTGGGTAGAGTCATGGTTGACAAATAGGCGGCAGAGAGTTTGCATAAATGGGGAGAAATCAGAATGGGGGCACGTCTCAAGCGGTGTCCAAAAAGGGTCAGTTTTGGGCCCCCTGTTGTTTACAATTTACATAAACGACATAGATGAGGGAATAAATAGCAACATAAGCAAATTTGCTGATGACACCAAAATAGGCCGTCCAATTCATTCTAATGAGGACATTAGAGCACTGCAGGATGATTTGAATAGACTGATGCAGTGGTCGGAGAAGTGGCAGATGCAGTTTATTGTAGACAAATGCAAAGTTCTAAATGTTGGGCAGGACAATAAACATGCCACATATAAACTGAATAATGTAGATCTTAATACTTGTGATTGCGAGAAGGATTTAGGAGTTCTGGTTAGCAGTAATCTGAAACCAAGACAACAGTGCATAAGTGTTTGCAATAAAGCTAACAGAATCCTTGGCTTCATATCAAGAAGTATAAATAATAGAAGTCCTCAGGTTGTTCTTCAACTCTATATATCTTTGGTTAGGCCTCATTTAGATTATGCTGCACAGTTCTGGTCACTGTATTACAGAATGGATATAAATGCACTGGAAAACGTACAGAGAAGGATGACAAAGTTGATCCCATGTATCATCTTCCCTATGAAGATAGACTGAGGGCCCTGAATCTGCACTCTCTAGAAAGGCGTAGAATTAGGGAAGATATGATTTTTTTTTTCAACAAGTCAACTCTCTCCCACCAAAGCAGGGTGACCCAAAAAGAAAGAAAATCCCCAAAAAGAAAATACTTTCATCATCATTCAACACTTTCACCACACTCATACATAATCACTGTCTTTGCAGAGGCGCTCAGATACGACAGCTAAGAATAAGTCCCTCCCAGCTGTCACTATCCCAGACCCCTCCTTTAAAGTGCAGGCATTGTACTTCCCACTTCCAGGACTCAAGTCCAACTAAATCAATTAACTGGTTTCCCTGAATCCCTTCACAAAATGTTACCCTGCTCACACTCCAACAGCTCGTCAGGTCCTAAAAACCATTCGTCTCCATTCACTCCTATCTAACATGCTCACACAAGCTTGCTGGAAGTCCAAGCCCCTCGCCCACAAAACCTCCTTTACCCCCTCCCTCCAACCTTTTCGAGGACGACCCCTACCCCGCCTTCCTTGCCCTACAGATTTATACGTTCTCCAAGTCATTCTACTTTGATCCATTCTCTCTAAATGACCAAACCACCTCAACAACCCCTCTTCAGCTCTCTGACAAATACTTTTAGTAATTCCACACTCCGAATTTTCTGCATTATATTTACACCACACATTGCCCTTAGACATGACATCTCCACTGCCTCCAGCCGCCTCCTCGCTGCAGCATTTGCAACCCATTCTTCACACCCATATAAGAGTGTTGGTACCACTATACTTTCGTACATTCCCTTCTTTGCCTCCATGGATAACGTTTTTTGTCTCCACAGATACCTCAACGCACCACTCACCTTTTTTCCTTCATCATTTCTATGGTTAACCTAATCCTTCATAAACCCATCCGCTGACACGTCAACTCCCAAATATCTGAAAACATTTACTTCTTCCATAATCCCTCTCTCCAATGTGATATCCAATTTTTCTTTATTTAAATCGTTTGATACCCTCATCACCTTACTCTTATCTATGTTCACTATCAACTTTCTACCTTTACACACCCTCCTAAACTCGTCCACTAGCCTTTGCAACTTTTCTTTAGAATCTCCCATAAGCACAGTATCATCAGCAAAAAGTAACTGTCAACTCCCATTTTGCATTTAATTCCCCATAATTTAATTCCACCCCTCTCCCAAACACCTTAGCATTTACTTCTTTTACAACCCCATCTATAAATATATTAAACAACCATGGTGACATTACACATCCCTGTCTAAGACCTACTTTTACCGGGAAGTAATCTCCCTCTCTCCTACACACTCTAACCTGAGCTTCACTATCCTCATAAAAACTCTTTACAGCCTTCAGTAACTTACTACCTATTCCATACACTTGCAACATTTGCCACATTGCTCCCCTATCCACTCTATCATATGCCTTTTCTAAATCCATAAATGCAATGAAAACTTCTCTACCTTTATCTAAATACTGTTCACATATGTGCTTCACTGTAAACACTTGATCTACACATCCCTTACCCACTCTAAAGCCTCCTTGCTCATCTGCAATCCTACTCTCTGTCTTACCTCAAATTCTTTCAATAATAACCCTGCCATACACTTTACCTGGTATACTCAGTAAACTTATTCCCCTATAATTCTTACAATCTCTTTTATCCCCCTTCCCTTTATATAAAGGAATTATACATGCTCTCTGCCAATCCCTAGGTACCTTCCCCTCTTTCATACATTTATTAAACAAAAATACCAACCACTCCAACACTATATCTCCCCCTGCTTTTAACATTTCTGTCATGATCCCGTCAGTTCCAGCTGCTTTACCCCCATTCATTCTACGTAATGCCTCACGCACCTCCCCCATACTCACATCCTGCTCTTCTTCACTCCTAAACGATGTTGTACCTCCCTGGCCAGTGCATGAAATTACCGCCTCCCTTTTTTCATCGACATTTAAAAATTCCTCAAAATATTCCCGCCATCTACTCAATACCTCAAGCTCCCCATCTACTAACTCCCCTACTCTGTTATTGACTGCCAAATCCATTCGTTCCCTAGGCTTTCTTAATTTGTTTATCTCCAAAAAAAATTCTTGTTTTCAGCAAAATTTCTTGACAGAGCCTCTCCCACTCTTTCATCTGCTCTCCTTTTGCACTCTCTCACCACTCTCTTCACGTTTCTTTTACTCTCCATATACTCTGCTCTTCTATTAACACTTCTGTTTTGTAAAAACCTCTCATAAGCTACCTTTTTCTCTTTTATCACACCCTTTACTTCTTCATTCCACCACTCACTCCTCTTTCCTTCTGCACCCACCCTCCTATAGTCACAAACTTCTACCCCACATTCTAATACTGCATTTTTAAAACTATCCCAACTCTCTTCAACCCCCCACTACTCCTACTTGCACTAGCCCACCTTTCTGCCAATAGTTGCTTATATCTCACCCTAACTTCCTCCGCCCTTAGTTTATACACTTTTACCTCTCTCTTACTTGCTGTTGCCATTTTCTTTTTGTCCCATCTACCTTTTACTCTAACTGTAGCTACAACTAAATAATGATCCGATATATCTGTTACCCCTCTATAAACATGTACATCCTGAAGCCTACCCATCAACCTTTTATCCACCAATACATAATCTAACAAACTACTTTGATTATGTGCTATATCATACCTTGTATACTTATTTATCTTATTTTTCATAAAATATGTATTACTTATTACCAAACCTCTTTCTACACATAGCTCTACTTAACGGTTCCCCATTTACAGTTACCCCTGGCACCCCAAATTTACCTATTACTCCCTCCACAACATTTTTACCCACTTTAGCATTAAGATCCTCAACCACAAGTACTCTCTCATTTGGTTCAAAACTCCCCACGCACTCACTCAACATTTCCCAAAATCTCTCTCTCTCTCCTCTACACTTCT
Organism: Cherax destructor; assembly: GCA_009830355.1. NCBI lineage: Eukaryota > Metazoa > Arthropoda > Malacostraca > Decapoda > Parastacidae > Cherax > Cherax destructor. The sequence goes on from WNWK01017082.1 coordinate 35,768, forward strand.
CTCTTCTCCAGGTGCATAAACACTTACTATAACCCACTTTTCACATCCAACCTTTATTTTACTCCACATAATCATTGAATTTAAACATTTATACGCCCTCTTTACCTGCCATAACTGATTATTCAACATTATTGCCACTCCTCCTTTAGCTCTAACTCTATTTGAAACTCCTGACCTAATGAGGCCTGGTCACAGACCGGGTCGCAGGGGCATTGACCCCTGGAACTCTCTCCAGGTATAATCCCATATATTTCTCCCCACTGAAACTCTCCTACCCCCTTCATCTTTGTCTCACTTAAAGCCAGGACATCCAGCTTCTTTTCATTCATAACATCTACAATCATCTCTTTCTTATCATTCGCACAACATCCACGCACATTCGGACATCCCACTTTGACGGTTTTCTTCTTTTTCTTTTTAGTAAATCTATACAGGAAAAGGGGTTACTAGCCCATTGTTCCCGGCATTTTAGTTGACTTTTACAACATGCATGGCTTATGGAGGAAAGATTCTTATTCCACTTCCCCATGGATATGAAAGGAAAAGAAATAAGAACAAGAACTATTAAGATAAAATCAAAGAAAACTCAGATGAGTGTGTATACATAAATGTGTATATGTATGTGTAATGTGACCTAAGTGTAAGTAGAAATAGCAAGACGTACCTGAAATCTTGCATGTTTATGAGACAGAAAAAAGACACCAGCAATCCTACCATCATGTAAAACAAATACAGGCTTTTGTTTTACACTCACTTGGCAGGATATGAGATATGATTGAGGTGTATAAATGGAAAACAGGAATAAATAAAGGGAATGTAAATAGCATGCTGAAAATATCCAGCCAAGACAGGAATCGCAGCAATGGTTTCAAGTTGGAAAAGTTCAGATTAAGGAAGGATATAGGAAAGCACTGGTTTGGTAATAGAGTTGTGGATGAGTGGAACAAACTCCCAAGTACCGTCATAGAAGCTAAGACGATGTGTAGTTTTAAAAATAGGTTAGATAAATACATGAGTGGGTGTGGGTGGGTGTGAGTTGAACCTGACTAGCTTGTGCTACTAGGTCAGATGCCTTACTAATTCCTTAAGTGAAGTGACCTACTACCTGGAGTTTACCTGGAAAGGGTTAACTCCAGGTGGTCAGGTCTAAGCAGGGGAGTGGTGGACCTGCCTTGCATGGGTCAGTATGCCTGCTGCAGTGTTCCTTTTTTCTTATGTTCTTAATACCACGGAGGTAAATAAATTCGTTGCTAAGTGAGGAGCATACTATAATGGTAGTGGGTTTGTGTCAATTATCTTTGATATTGTTTTAATGTCCCCTTTGCACCATTTATAATATTTCTGGTATACAGTGGACCCTCGTTTTTTGTAATTAATCCGTTCCAGAGAGTGTGACTAATGGCAAAATTGACGATTTCCGAATCCATTTTTCCCATAAGAAATAATGTAAATCCAATTAATCCATTCCAGACACCCAAAAGTATTAACCCTATGGGGGTCGACAGGCCTTCTCGGAAACACGTTCTTAGGGTTGAAAAAAAATTTTTGGGGAAAAAAGAAATTCTTATGAAATGATAGAGAATCTTTTTCCGAAATTTGAAACTTACGGAATTATGCTCTCGAGAAGTTATTGGTCTCAAAGATGTTTATGCATCGTCGATTTCACCCACTTTGAGCCCTATTTTTGGCCAATTTCAATGTTCCATTCCACTAAAATCATAGCTATTTCGCTAGAACTCCATTTCTTCTATCGATTGAGTAAAAGAAACCGCCTATTTACCAATTTCAACTACCCAAAATCCTCTTTAAGGGGGGCTCCTTGTCGCGGTAAAGAGGCTATCGGTCTGAGGAATTGGACCTCTTGGTCTTCTTCCTCAGACCGAACCTAATTACCCCCCAATCCCCCCTCCCCTTTCCATCTTCCCCATCCTCCCTTTTCCCTTTCCTCCTCCTCCTCCTCATCCCTCTCTTATTTCCTTCCCATTTTTACCCTGGGAGTTTCTCTCCACAGGCTTTCTAGTTCCTAGGTAGGGGGAAGGGTACCGTGGTCCAATCCCATTCCGTTGAGGTTCTCGGCGGTGGTGTAGTTTGCCGTGGAATCTGGATCGCCTGGGGATGTCCCAATCCCTCTCCGGTCTCCCGGGGGGTGGCCTTGGGTATCTTTCGGGCGACGGGTGTATCTCTGGAGGCCACCTTTCGGATTCCAGGGGTGGTGGCCAAAGGCGGTATGCTTTGAGGCGGATATCCGGCCGCCCTCTCTTTTGTCCGCCGAGGTGGCTCGGTGTATGTGAGGTTGCTATCCCGGATTGCTGGTTTACTGGCATGAAGGGTAGGGTATGGCACGGGTTCCATGCAGCATCTGCACTACTTGCGGTGTTGAGGTCCTCTTGGGCACGGAAGGGAATTTACACCCCTTTCATTCCTCCTAGGAGCTATTCCTCCACGTTCCCCCCTTTTTTTATTCTTTTTTTTATTTTTATTTTCTTTTCTTTCTTTTTTTTCTTAAAAACAAAAAGAAAGAAGTAACCTAACCATGGATGGCCTAATCTGTGAACCTACCTCCGGGCCCCTTGATACCGCACCTAGTTCTGACCCTACCTCGTTAATGGACGACTCTTCGGACAACTTTAATACCCCTGTACCTCTTGCTGGTGCCGGTTCATCACCTGCTTCAGGTACCAGGGACCCGACTGGTCCTTTCGATACGTCTGACCTTCGCTCTTCTCTGACCTTGATTCCGGCTTCTCCCTTGATGGTGCGGCAATTTTCGAATCGCTCGCCCGTCTCCCATTGGACCACCCCCGGTCCCACACCCAAACGGCCAAGACCCACACATGACGATTCGACACTTCCTTCTCGTTCATCTCAGAAACGACCAGCTCGTCACGCACTCCCCTTAAACTCTCTGTGTCAAACTACTCAATGGACAAAGTTTTTTACTCTGCGACCGACTTCTCCTAATACCTATCTTTCAGACCATAGTATTGGTAAGGCTCTGCTACGCCATGTTGGTAAAGACATCTCATTTCATGCTCTCAAGAGCGGCACTCGCATCATCACAGTCCAGAATGCTGGCCAAGCTCGCGAACTTTCTCTTCTTACAACCATTGATACTGCTCCTGTTACTATTGACAAGCACCATTCCCTCAATTCTTGTTGTGGTTCTGTCATTTTGCCCCACACCATTGTCCAACGGAATTTCCTGACATGTGGTGATGACATTTTCGAGCAGCTTGAGCTCCAAGAACTCCCTATCCTTAAAGTTGACACTTTTGTCCTCCCTGCCAACAAGCGAAGACGTTATCCTTGCAATATAGCTCGTTTAACATTTGACTGCCGTGAACTACCACCTTCGGTTTACATTGCAGGTCAACGTTTACAAGTTCGAAAGGTGACCCCTACACCGCAACAGTGTAGAAACTGCTGGCGTTTTGGTCATCCAGCGAAATATTGCAGGTCCATGGCCGAATGCCCAGTCTGTGGTGCTGACGACCATGCCAGTTCTTCTTGTACTCTACCTCCCTCTTGCCTTAACTGTCATGAGGCACATCCGTCGTATTGTCGCCGTTGTCAGGTTTACCTGAATGAGCGGGAAATCCGTTGTTTCAAAGAGGCGGAAGGCTTCTCATATGCTATGGCCGTCTCTCATCTACGCCTTCAAGGGAGACTTCCCCGCATTTCCTATTCTCGAATTGCTAAACGTCGCCCCACTTCTGGGGTCCCAACTTCCACGGCTTCCTCTGTGGTCGCCTCATCCTCAATCACCCCTGTCTCGAATCCTTTTGATATTCTTGTCTCCGAGGTCCCTACCTCGGCTTCCCATACTGTCCACACTCCTTCCTCTACTCACTCGCACAATTCTGAGTCTACACATCCTCGTCCTTCACCTAAACCTCAGCGCACCCCTTCTCATAAGCCTGTCAAAAAATCCCTACTGCCAGGTTCTTCGCCTCCGACTAGTTCTGTAACGTGTGTGGAGGTTCATCCTCCTCCTCATACACTACCGTCATCCTCTGTCCCCTCCCAAACCCCTACGACAGTTTCCTCTTTTATCTCCTCGTCTTCTACTTTAGTACAGTCTATAGACTCTTTGATAGTTGCTCCCTCTTCTTCCATTTCTAATGTAGTCCCACATTCTGCATCTTTGACTTCCGAAACACTGGAAGCTATTGCAGAATATATTTCTGGACCGATGATGGACAGTACTCCACCTGAGGTTCCTCATATCTCTTCTTCGTCTCAACCCCCCCTTCCTTCACAACGTCCTCCTCCTTCTCTGATTACAGGTCTTCCGCTGCCTCCACACGTGGACTTTTCTAACCCTAGTCCACAAATTCCTCTCACTTCCACTTATATCTTTCTCTCCATAAATCATGGCTTATTTGCAGTGGAATATCCGAAGCCTCAGGGGTAACCGGGGTGAACTTCAGGTGTTGCTCTCTCAGTTTTCCCCTGTTGGGGTCTGTTTGCAAGAACCCAAATTACAATCCACTGTTATCAGGCCCTTTTCAGGCTATGATTTGTTATATTTATCGGATCCTTTTTCCGATGGAACCTTTAACGAAAGTGCTCTTCTTATACGCACTGGTGTTCCATACCATCAGCTCTATGTTCCTTCTTCCTTACATTACACCGCAGCCCGTATCCACTTGAATAAGTGGTATACACACTGTTCTTTATATCTCTGCCCTTCGTGGGCATTGTCTATCCCAGATGTTGATTTTCTGGTTTCTTCCTTACCACCACCCCTTCTATTACTTGGCAATTTTAACGCACACCATTTTCTCTGGGGAGGGTTCACACTGTGACTCCCGTGGCATTCAGTTGGAGGCATTTCTTGCTTCTCTTCCCCTCCATGTTTTAAATACGGGTACTCCTACCCATTTTGATCCTCGAACTCATTCTTTCTCCTGTATCCATCTCTCCATCTGCTCTTCCTCAACAGTCCTTATCTTCACCTGGTCTGTCCTCCCGGACTTACATGACAGCGATCATTTCTCAATCATCCTTAAGTCTCCTTTGTTTTCTCCACCTCCTCATTGCCCACGGTGGCAATTTGACCGGGCGAAATGGGACCTTTACGCACATCTTACTGCCTTTCATGAGGTTCCTACCTCGTCCTCCATTGATGAGGTTTTACATCTCTTTTCGTCCTCCATCTTCACAGCGGCTTCACATTCTATTCCCCAAACCTCGGGCAAGCATCCTCAGAAGTGCGTGCCTTGGTGGTCTACTACTTGTGCTCGGGCAGTGCGTTTGAAACGCGCTGCATGGGGCAGGTATCGGTATAACAGAACCACAGAGAGACTCCTTGATTTTAAGCAGAAGAGAGCTATTGCTCGCCGTGTCATACGTGATGCTAAACGCACTTGCTGGCGAGATTAAGTTTCTACTGTCACTTCGGCTTCCTCGATGAGTGCAGTCTGGAAGAAAGTGCGGAAATTAAGTGGTAAATTCTCCCCCGACCCAGCTCCTGTTCTTCAGGTTGCTGGTGTCGATATAGCACACCCTTTTGCCGTTGCCACTGAAATTGGTAATCATCTTGTCCGCATTTCTCAGGGGCTCCATCTATGCCCCTCTTTCCTTTCTTCCAAGTCTGCCAGCGAGTTAAAGCCCTAAGATTTTTCTTCTCTTAGAGAAGAATCCTATAATGTACCTTTTACCCTTCAAGAACTGGAGGCAACACTCTCTGCTTGCCGATCATCGGCAGCTGGGCCAGACAGCATACATATTCGTATGCTACAGCATTTACATCTGTCTGCTCTTACTGTCCTCTTATGACTTTAATCTCATATGGTCGCAAGGAGTTCTTCCCCAGCTGTGGAAGTCTGCTATTGTTCTCCCTTTTCGAAAACCAGGTACTAGGTGCGTGATTCCTCTCACTACCATCCCATCGCTCTTACCAGTGCAGTTTGCAAGGTGATGGAATGTCTAGTTAATAGACGTTTGATGTGGTATTTAGAGACGCACAATAGTCTCTCCCCTAGTCAATATGGCTTCCAGGCCCACTCCTTAGGCCTCCAAGGCAACCTACCATTCTTTCTTAAGGCCTTCTTAACTGACAGACATTTCCGGGTCCGGGTTAGTAATGAACTCTCCCCGGAATTTGTCCAAGCTGAAGGGGTCCCCCAGGGATGTGTTCTGAGCACAACACTCTTTCTGCTTTAAAAAAATCGGGCACTTTCTCCCATCCAATATTTGGTCTTTCTCTATGTGGATTTCTTGTTGCAGGTGCTGACTGTCACCTCTTGCAGTTTCCTCCAGCATGCCATAAACCCGGGTTTCTGATGGGCCACCACTCCGGTTTAAACTTGGAAAAATCATAAAAATTTTTTTAAGCGTTCGTGGCTCTGATCATCCGTCCCCCTTTGGCTCCTTCCCCGGGGCGTGAACAGTCAGGTTTTGGGCCCCATTCGCCCGTCATTGTCCTGGAAACCTCACATTCCTCTCTGAAGGCAACTTGTCACACCGGCTGAACCTTTTTAAAAACCCCTCGCAACTTTCATGGGGCTGATCGGAACTCCCCGCCACATTCACCCTTTAATTTTTCGAAACTGTTTATGGTGACCAGATATATTCGGCCTCCCCCCTTCTTTCCCTCCTTTAAACCCATCCATACCCGGGATTAAACATGTTTTATTTTGTTCTTCCCGGGGTTTAACCTCTTTAAAAACATTCCATCCCCATCCCATTGGGGTCCCTTGCATTGCTATTTTGTTCGCTCTCATGACCTCCCCAAACCCTTTCCCGTATGGATTGTTAAAATGTTATGGCGCTCTTTTTTTGTTGTCCCCCCCTTCCCGTCCTTTTTTTGTCTCATTCCCCCTGTCTTCCTTCAGCTCCCACCCTTTTGTTCATGTCTCCCTTTCCCCCGCCAACCCTTTTCCGTGTCTGTTCTTTCACCTTCAAAACCCCCAACACCTCGCGGCCTCGCTCTTTCTTTCTAGACCATTTCCTTCCCCTTCATGCCCCATAACCGATGGTTCAAAGTCATCTACGGGTCGGATTGCAGCAGTGTTTTTGGACAGGTGGGGCATCCATTACCTCGGCTAGTTTTTGGCTGAATTTTTGCCATTCTTTGGCATTTTCCATTCATCTTGCCCGTTTTACCATTTGTTTTTCCCGACTCCCTTATGCTTTTTAAGGGTATCCTAAAATTGATACACCTCACCCCCCAGTTCTTCGTATCCACCTTTGGTTAGCCTATCTTTACAAGCATAAAGATATTGTTTTTTTTGGGGCCCTGGTCATGTTGGCGTACAGGCTGAACAGGCAGACCGCTGGCGGTCAGCATACATGCCCTTCCCGTTTATATAGGGTGTTCCTTTCAGGACTATTTTTGGGGCATTGCTACCCCCCCTTCGCACCCTTTAAAAAGTGGCTGATCTGAATAACAAAATTTATTCTATTAAATGTTTTGGTTTCGGGCCCTTTTTTCACCAAGTGGGTTGGGGACCACCTCCCTCTTG